>JARYGA010053481.1:0-26502 GCA_030545235.1 Helianthus tuberosus
TTCCTTAGTGATGTTACTATTCATTCAATTCTATTGTATTGTATGAAAAGTAATCTAAACGGTGCAATTACTTGCATTGCTACGTTGCTACAAGATTTGATGAGCTCGGTACCAGCCGGTACCGAAAATACTGTTACCGAAATCCCCAAAAGTGGGTACCGGTACTGAATATATTTGGTACGGTAGGGCTCGATACCAGTCGGTACTGGTACGGCACCAGTATTTGAGGGTAAAAACCGATGAATACCGGTGCCGAACAAGCATCGAAAATACACCCGATTTGGTAAATTTGATACCGGTACCTGATACTATTTGCTCATTCCTTAGTGATGTTACTATTCATTTAATTCTATTTTTACTACTATCATTGCACCGAAAATACACCTGGTTTGGTAAATTTGATACCGGTACCTGTATCCGATACCATTTACTCATTCCTTAGTAATGTTACTATTCATTGAATTCGTTTTTTAATATATAATATAATATAATATATATATAGGTAATAGGTAATTCAATTCAATTTTTATTACTATCATTGCACCGAAAATACATCCGGTTTGATAAATTTGATACCGGTACCCGATACCATTTACTTATTCCTTAGTAATGTTACTATTCATTCAATTCTATTTTTATTACTATTACTATTCATTGTATTCGTTTTTTAATATATAGGTAAATTCTATTTTTACTACTATCATTGCACCGAAAATACACCCGGTTTGGTAAATTTGATACCGGTACCCGTATCCGATACCATTTACTCATTCCTTAGTAATGTTACTATTCATTCAATTCTATTTTTATTACTATTACTATTCATTGAATTCGTTTTTTAATATATAATATAATATAATATAATATAATATATATATAGGTAATAGGTAATTCAATTCAATTTTTATTACTATCATTGCACCGAAAATACATCCGGTTTGATAAATTTGATACCGGTACCCGATACCATTTACTTATTCCTTAGTAATGTTACTATTCATTCAATTCTATTTTTATTACTATTACTATTACTATTCATTGTATTCGTTTTTTAATATATAGGTAAATTCTCTCAAACTATTTTGTTTAATATATACATGCATATAGGACAAGAATCCGTTAGAAACCACCATTTATTGTGAGAACCAACGTTAACACAAACAAAAATACCTAAAAATAGCTAAAAAACACACAATTTTTTTAATAATTTTTATAAAAAAATCGCTACTTTTAGTAGCAAAAAAAAAAAAATTAAAATTAAAAAAAAAAAAACAATTTTTTTTGCTACTAAAAGTAGCGATTTTAATGTAAAAAATATAAAAAAAAATTTGTGTGTTTTTTATTTTTTTATTTTTTTAGGTTTTTGGGGGTTTAGTTTTTAGCATTTTTGCTTGGGGTGGAGGGGGGGTTTAGGTTATTGGGGGGTGGGGGAGGGGGATTTAGTTTTTTTTTTAGGGGGGTTAGGTTTTTTGGGGGTTTTAGTTTTTAGCATTTAGCTTGGGGGGTTAGGTTTTTAGGTTGGGGGGTGGGGGTTAGGTTTTTTTAGCTATTTTAAGTTGTGTTCACATTGGTTCTCGCGGTTCTCGCAATAAAGGTGATTCTCGCATGAACCTTACCGTATATATATATATATATATATAGGATAAGGATCATGTGAGAAGTAGTAGGCTAATTGAGAAACTTGAGAAGGATTCTGGACCACACATTTCCCTAAGCAAAAAAATGCAATTTTTTTTTTGAAAATCTGAGCTTTCTCTTTAAGGTTTTGTTTTTTTTTTATTTTTTTAAGGATTTATACACATGTGTATATTGTTAATATTTTAACTATACATATGTGTATATTGTCAAATATACATATATGTATATATATGTTTAAAATTGAAAAATAAGTGTTACTTAGGGTTTAGCATTAGGGTTTAGCATTAGTATTTAGGGTTTAGCTTTATGGTTTAGCATTAGGGTTTAGCAATTGAAGGTTTATGGATAAGTAGCATAGTGGATTAGTGGGAAATTGGGGTTAATGATGTAATTGGGCTTTTTGGGTAAACATGGGCCTAGGGTTTAGGGAGCCTCCTCCCTAAACACTTACTATAAATAGTAGTAGTATGTCATTAGGAGCATGGTTGGTGAATGAGCTTACTTGTATTAGACAAACACCTTTGTATGCAAGTTCAAGTAATCATTTAAATCTAAGAATCTTTCTTTTCATCTCTTTTGTTTCTTTCATAACTTGTTTTTGTGATTCCGCCACCTTACAAGTTAGTGCGATATCATTGTGATCTCGGTTTCGGGACTTCAATTGGTATCAGAGCCTTGCGAACCTGATTTTGTTAGTGCATATGTCTGTTGACTTTGTCTTGTATCGAGTCATGTAATAGATTAGATAAACCAAGACACATAGTTCGAGAAAAACGGGAAACAGGGTTGAAACAGTCACCTCACACGAACTGACCAGTTCGTGCGAACTGGCCAGGTCGTGCGAAGTGAACCAGTTCGCATGGGACTGTTTGGTGCAACCTGGGCTTCCCTATATATATGAGGTCTTGGTTCTTCATTTGTGTGTGTGTGATTCCGGTAGCGAAGCTCTGCCGAAGTGTCTCCAGTTGGTGTAAAGTTGTTATATCAATACAATCGACATTTAATCTACTTCTAAGTGTATATCAAGCTGCAATGAAGATCAAATCACTGAATTCCGCCTCTGATTTGGTCCAGAACTCTTCTGATCGACTCATTTGATCGATTCAACGATCCTACAAGTGGTATAAGAGCTCAGGAGGAAGAGTTCTTGCCATTTCAGCTTGTTTTCAAGGATAAAAACTGATTTCTTCTCACTTCTACTCATTTTCTACACTTTTTCTTCAAAATTTCAACGATTTTACTGTTTAAATGGGCTGAATTTCACATATAACACGTAAAACTGAGTTTTAATCAATCCTTGAACAAATCAGACCTAAAATCAACCTAAAACTTGATAAAATTGATCAAACCGCATGAAAATCATGTCAGATTGTTCGAATTGAGTGTCAGGTCGTTTGAAAGGTTATTCAGTTAGCACGAGCTGAACAGTCAGGTATGTCACACCCCCAAAATCCACAAGCGGAGTATCACCGCATGGAGGCGTGACATGACCAGGATCAAGCCACCAATCATATTGAACATTGTAACTAAATAAATAAAACCAACCACAATATAATTGGTGTCCAAAAGAAATCAAACAAGTTTAAGTAATCAGCGGAAGCATAGTAAAGTTTAAATAACAAAACATAGTTTAAAGTTCATAAAGTTTGACATGGCACACAACGGTCCATGTCCCACAACGACTCCTCTTGCTCGTGCAAGCTCCATAGATACCTAACGCCCTGCAAGGCATGTAACAACAAATCAACAACAAAGTTGAGCGAGTTCACGATTGGTGTTCATTGTTAAGTTGTTTAAAAAAAACCAGGAATTCATTTGTAAGTTGTACGCTAATCAGTTTACCCTGTTTCCCAAACATATCTATAGTTGGTGGGGGTGTTGATGCACAAGAATGTCTGTTGACTTCATCTACATCAAGTCTTAAGTCAAGATATATCAAGATTAGAGCTTAAAAGTCAAGATTAGGGTTTATTATGTTAATTTCGCTTATGTGAACATAGTTTAGAAGTGATTTCGCTTTTAGGGTAGATGTGATTTCGCTCTTATGTCACCTGGTGTGATATCGCTTATATGTCACATGTGATTTCGCTCATATGGTCATGCCATATAAGCGAAATCAGTCCAACTATAAATACTTCACATGTGTGACTTCATGAAGTACATTGGAGCGAAATCAGGTCATTGCTTAGGTGTTGAAACTCTGTCAATTTTGTATCAGAAAGCATTAATAAAGCAGGAATTAAAAGGAATAGCTGTTGTTACGTTACGTATTCTGATTCCGCCTTTATACGTGATGATGAACTGCCTTGACTGATCGTTTAGGGTCATGACACGGTCCAACAAGTGGTATCAGAGCTTCAGGACGAGGAGTTCATACTACTTCAGCTGATTCGACATTATTCTCTCATTTCTACTCAATTTCTCTTTTATTTTTTCGAATTAAACAAGTTCCTACGGACAAATGAGTTGAATTTCAAGTATAATTGAGCGAAATTATCTTTTAAACAATCCGTAATAGTATCAGTTCTTAAAACAAAGTAAAAATCAATCAATTTTAACAAAAGTTCGATCAGTTCACGAACAGAAATTTCATTTTCAGATCTGGAACGAATTTGTGGTCGAAATTGAACATATTACATATCATTGTGATTGGAATTCTGTGTAGTACAACCCTTGAAAGTTGCAGGTTAAAATTTGGCTTAAAATTGGGTGAAAACGTGATTCCGCTTTTGTGAACATCGAGTGTTAATATTCTGATTTCGCTCATACGGACATAGTGATTTCGCTTTTTCGGACATAAGTGATTTCGCTTATTTGGACTTAGTAATTTCGCTCATAAGGACAGTCTCCTGATTTCGCTTATTTGGACAAGCTTATTTCGCTTATTTGTCAAAAGTGATTTCGCTTTTGTGACACATATTGTGATTTCGCTTATCTGTCACACAACTTATTTTGCTCTTGTGTCAATCACATTGATTGATTTCGCTTATTTGTCAAGGTTTTCAAAAATTTTGAAAAATTTTACTAAGTGATTTCTGATTTTCAGGTACACTCAAGATGGATGATCTTTTCATGAACCCGTTTAGCGATATGTACGCGTTCGCTGGAGATTCTGGAAACAACGACACTTCGTCAAGCAATGTGAACGAGAATCCACCGAAATAGAAGAAAAAGGAAGCTTGGGAATCGGAAAGTGCCTTCGGAACATTCAATAAACCCCCAAAGCTAATGGCTATCGAGGAGTACAGTAGGTGGTCCAGAAAGTTTGAAGATTGGATGATGGCATTTGCATTTCCAAGTTGGAAAAGTCTGAAGAACGGTTATGAACACGGAAACAAGAATGGTGAAGTCTTAACAGCTACTGATGAGATTGAATCATTCGTAGCCGAACAAAAGTGTGTGGCATTGTTATTTCAGTCTGTTAGGGAGGATATCATCTCATTGATAGACTATTCAAATGCTAAAGATCTTTGGGCAAAGTTAGAAAAGAAATGTATAGGTAGTGAAGAAATAAGGAAAAATAAAATAAAACTACTTAGGAAAGAGTTTGATATGTTTGGATGCTTAAAGAATGAATCAGTGTCAAAAATGATCGAGAGGTTTGGGCACCTGAAGCTGGAGTTAGTTAGACATGGAATTAAGTATTCTGATGATGAGCAAGTAGACAAGTTGTTCGACTCGTTGCCAGATGAGATGGAGTGGAGATATTATGCTCTCATGCTTAAAAACACTATCTTGCCGAAAGATCTTAAACCAGATTTGGTGATTGAGAGACTTGAAAGTCATGAACTGGAATTGAAGAAGACGTACAAAGTTAATCATTCATCTTATCAACAGAATTTGGATCTATATTATCCAAAGAGCATGATGCCGAAAGCTACTTCTCCAAAGACTGCGTTTTCTGTTGAAAATGTGTCGACAGCCGGCAAAGAAAATCAAAGTGGTCAAAGCAGTGGAAGTCATAGTGGTTATCACAGTGGATCTTCATCTTCTGGAAATCATCCAGATGCAAAGAATCGTTTTCAATGTAACATTGCAATAGACTTGAAGAATGCTCAGAATTTTGATGAGGAGTCGGCCAAGCAGCAGATGATCTTCCTAGCATCGGTGTTGGAATCGTATGAAGGGTTGGTAGCTGGGAAGATAGGAAACACAAATCTGACGAAAGAAGATTACGATCAGATTGATCCGGGGGAAATGGAACTGATCGATATTCGTTGGGCTATGGCAAGTGCTGTTCGCCGAGCATAGCGTTTTATGGAAATTACCGGAAGGAAGACAATTGGTGGTGCATCTACCAAGTTGGGGTTCGATAAATCGAAGGTGACTTGCTTCAAGTGTAAGCAGAAGGGTCACTTCAAACGAGAATGCAGAAATGCTTATGCTGATGAGTCGGAGAATCCTTTCAGAGATGATTACTACAAGAAGGCAATTTATCACTAGAATAAACACGAGCCGCCTAGATTGAAGCAGGTTGAAGACAACAAAGATAAATCTAGAGCTCTTGCAGTAATTTACGATGATAAGGGTTATGATTGGAGTCAAGAGGTTCTACCGGAAGAAGATGCGGTTGGTTACGCATTCATGGCAAAAAATGAACCTATTCCATGGAAATATGATAGAACTGAAGAGCAGAAGTATAGATATAGAAAGATGATTTCGGAAAACAAAATGATTAGACTTTCTGGTATCTATTTGGAAGCAAAGAGAGCAAAAAGATGGGATCCAGACAGAGAGTGTTATCTTGATGAGTATGGAAATATTGCAATCGATCACAAAACTCTCGATCTGGAAGCCTTAATCAAGGAAATGAAAGATGATGATGAGTATTGGCAACACAAATGGTGGGGAACTCCAACCGAGAAAATGAAAGAGGAAGCGAAGAAAGAAAAAGAAGAAAAAGAGAAAGAAGAGATCGAAAAATCAAAGAAGATTGATACTGGAGTTATCGATACAACGCAGGAGTTGACTGCAGAGAATTTGGGAAAAATGGCTGACAAAGTGCTGGCTGCTAAAGCACTTGAGGTAGACTCTAACTCCGTGTCTGAGTCAAAAGGCCAGGTCAGTCCAAACTCGTCAACAAATGCGTCAGGTAAAAAGATCGAAGGAAATGCTGATTGCAAAAATTGCAACAAAGAGTGCAAATTTTGTAATACTGTCACGTATCTCAACGGTGAGAAAATTAAAGATCTGACAGCAAAGTTCAGAAGCGTTGAGAATCAGATTCTTGGTCGTGACAAAACAGTTAAAGCTTCAACTTAACGGATAAGAGAATTAACTGCTCAAATTGAAACTGATAAAATTGATCATGACAAAATTAAACAAGAAAATGAAAAGTTGATTCTTGAAAAACGTCAGATTTCTGAAAAATTTGAAAAACTCAAAAGCACAATGAAAGATTGTGATGATCGAAATGGTAAAACTTTTAAAGAAAATGAACATTTGAAAGCAGTGCTTAGAGTCAAAGAAGAATCAATCACCCAACAACTGGATGAAATCGCTAAATTGAAACTTAAAGTTCAAGAGGCTGTAATCGAAAACGAGCGAATCCAGTTGAAGCTTAACAGTTACAACTCCGCAAGCTTTGTGTTGCAACATATTATTCCCAAACCCATCGGGAAAGACAAAGCGGGCGAAGATGTGTATTGTGATGGAACTGGGGTGGGGTTTCATCAAGTACCACCACCTGTTCTTGATAATTACACTAAAAAGCAGTCGGGGTTGGTTGAAATTGAGGAAGAAAGTGAAGTTAAACTTCCAGAGAACATTGATGTCACGTTCACAACTTCCAATGAAGATAGTGTCCAAAATGATATTGTAAAAGGTGTTGTTGAAAATGTGTTAAAAATGGATAGTGACACTACTGAGGAAGATGGGTGTTTATTGGACAAGTACATTCAGAAATCAAAGTCCAAAAACAACTTAAGTGATGAACCGGGTCTTGTGATGTACAAGATGGCTGGATCTGATAAGTTGTATTCGGATTCTGAATTTCCCATTGAGAATGTTAATGTGAAAAGGTTGACAAATGTTTTCAAATTGGTTGAAGTTGAGTTGTCAGAAGTGAACAGTTTGAGTCAAACAAAAAGGAAAATGAATTTTGAGAAAGATAAAGCTTACTATAAGAAACCTGTTGTTCCACCACGTTTTTATAATAACAATCGAAACAACTGGGCGGGTGGTTATCAGGGTGGTAAGAGTTATCAGCAAAGAAGATTTCAAAACAAAAGGTTTGCTGAAAAGAAGGTGTTTGTGAACAGTTCAAGTTCACTTTCTGATGAGGAAAATGAATTTTTTTTCAAAATCGAATGAAGAGTTCTTTGAGAAAAGAGCTTCACAGTATCAGTCTGAAGGCACAAGTCGAGTTATTGATACTAGAACATGTTTTAGATGTAACCAAGTTGGTCACATTGCACGAAAGTGTACCAATGTGAAGCCTAAGACTGAAACTGTGAAGATTCAACAGAAGAAAGTTGATGTGAAGGGTAAAGCACCAATCGTTGTTGAGAAAAGGAATGTGAAAAATGACAACATCAAAGTACAAAATGAACCCGTAAAGAAAGTGGTAACTAACAATGAAAAATTTTACAAACGGGTTGCATTATCTCAACAAGTTTGGAAACCAAAAACCGAAATGAAAATTTCAACTTCTGTAGTGAAAAAGGCTGAAGAATCAATTTCGGTTGATTATGATGCAAATTTTCCACCTTTGAAGGCTGAAAATTTCAAAATTCAAATTGCTAGAGTCAAGGTTACACCTAAGGCTGATGAGGCTTGGGTGGACACCATGTTCGAATAATCAGTTTGAATTGCCGGAGCTTCCTGGATCGCGAAGCATGAATCGGCATCTTTATTGTAGTTGGTTAATTTGAAGTTTGTTTTGTGCAGGATCTTCCACAACTTGTATCCAGATGGATCATGGATAGTGGAGCATCTCGACATATGACAGGAAAGACCGCATTGCTGTATGATGTGAAGAATATCAATGGTGGTTATGTGGGATTTGCAGGTCATGAAGGTGGTAGAATTGTTGGTGAAGGAACGTTATCCAATGGGATTGTGAAGTTTGAGAGAGTTAACTACATCACTGAGATGGAGAACAATCTGCTTAGTATCTCCCAGATTTGTGACAATATGTAAACTACTCACTTCACTGATAAAGAATGTTTGATTTTGAAACCAGGTTTTGTTATCCCTGAAGAATGGATTATCATAAGGGCACCTAGAGTGAATGATTTATATGTGTTAGATATGAGTGTAGCAACTACAACTACTGGTCAAGCACATTGTTTTGTTTCTAGAGCAACTGAGAAAGAATCAAGATTGTGGCACCGCAAGATGGGGCATATTCACCTAAGGAAGATGAATCACTTGGTGCACAATGATTTGGTATTGGGAGTTAATATCAAAGGTTTTCATCTGGAAGGGGAGTGCATTAGCTGCATCAAAGGCAAGCAGAAGAAAAAGTCACACCCTACAAAGCAAGTCAATTCAGTTTCGAGACCGCTGGAAAGACTTCACATGGATTTGTTTGGTCCGGTGAATGTCAAAAGTATTACAGGAGATTACTATTGTTTGGTCGTTACTGATGATTATTCCAGATTTTCGTGGGTTTCTTTCTTAAAGACGAAAGATGAAACATTTGACAGTTTGATGGGGCTGTTCAGGAAGATTGAGAATTTGTACCAAAGGCGTATCAAGAGAATTCGAAGTGATAATGGTACTGAATTCAATAACAGTAAGATGGAAGAATTTTGTGATGAAAGAGGTATTTTGCATGAGTTTAGTGCTCCGTACACTCCGTAGCAGAATGGAGTCGCAGAACGCAAAAACCGGACACTAATCGAGACGGCTAGAACTATGCTCGCAGATTCAAAGTTACCGATAAATTTTTGAGCTGAAGCTGTTTCCGCCGCATGCTATACGCTCAACAGGGTTCTCACTGTCAAGAAGTTCAACAAAACGTGTTTTGAGCTAATCAATAATTGCAAACCGAATTTGAAGTATCTAGAACCGTTCGGGTCACCTTGTACGGTTATAGAGCCTCATGGGAAGTTTGGTCCGAAGAGCATTGAGGGAATATTTGTTGGTTATGCAAATCCGATGTGACGTGTCTTCGTTCCAAGTGAGAAGCGGATTATTGAAGCTGCAAATGTTGAATGTCAAGGTTATACTATGCCGCCGCAGAATCCTGGTGATTCATGGCGTTATCATTATGACAAACTTTGGGATTCGTTTGACATGAGAGAAGAATCAGAGGATGATGAAGATTTCTTTGATGAGTTGGATATTTTGCGTGAATATGAGTCGCAGCTAAGGTTCCCAGTTGAGTATTCGAGGAGACCACGGGAAACTTCAAATGATGATGAAGCAGGTCCAAGTAATGCTGGTGAACATGATGATGTCCAACAGAATGAAGTTGCTCAGGATAATCAGTCGGCTCAGAATGATAATCTAGAAGCTGAAAACATGCCAGTATTTGATCATGGTGATTCAGATTCTGAGGGGGAGCAAATTCAGATTTCAAGTCAAACAAACCAAGTTGGTGAACAAGATGCAGAACAGAATGTTACTAATCTGGAGGGAAATGTAGATGTTCCAAGTGAAGTGATGCCGCGAACTTTTTCATATCATCCAGAGGAGTTGATCATAGGAGAATTGCAGACAGGCGTTCGCACTCGAAATCAGATTGATAAAGGGCTTACATGTTTTTATACAAAAGTTGCTCCTTTGCAAACTGAATTCTCATTGAGTTGTTTTATCTCGCAGGTTGAGCCAAGAACTTACAAAGAGGCGCTTACTGAAGACTCTTGGGTCAATGCAATGCAGGAGGAACTTAGTCAATTCGAGAAATTGGGAGTGTGGAAGTTAGTTGATTTGCTGGATGGTCAGAGGAAAATTAACACCAAGTGGGTTTTCAAATGCAAGAGGGACGATAGAGGAGTTGTTGTAAGGAACAAAGCTCGACTCGTTGTTCAGGGATTTAGTCAACAGGAGGGGATTGATTTTACCGAAGTCTATGCTCCTGTAGCACGACTAGAGGCAATTAGAATTTTCCTAGCATTTGCGTCTTGGAAGAACTTTAAAGTTTATCAGTTGGATGTTAAATCGGCGTTTCTTTATGGGAAGGTTAAAGAGGAGGTTTATGTCGGTCAGCCACTGGGCTTCACCGATCCAATCCACAAAAACAAGGTCTACTTATTGGACAAAGCGCTGTATGGTTTACATCAGGCCCCGAGAGCCTGGTATGAGACTTTGTCTCAACACCTACTAGCCAACAAGTTCATTCGTGGAAAAGTGGATGCCACTCTCTTCACTAAAGAGGTCGATGGTCATCTTCTGATAGTTCAGATTTATGTGGACGATATAATCTTTGGGTCGACAAATGAAAATCTATGCAAAGATTTTGAATCAGTGATGAAGCAAAAATTCGAAATGTCATCAATGGGGGAGATGAAATTCTTTCTGGGTTTACAAGTTGAACAACTTCCTGAGGGAATTTTCATTCACCAGACGAAGTACGTTCATGATATTCTAGAGAAATTTGGGATGTCAAGTTCTACTCCAGCTGCTACCCCACTTGCAACAAATCATGGGATTCACCCAGATCTCACCGGAGACAGGGCTGATGAAACGTTTTACCGTTCCATGATAGGTTCTTTAATGTATCTAACTGCTTCACGTCCTGATATCATGTACCCAACGTGCCTCGCAGCAAGATTTCAGTCTAACCTGAGAGCATCACATATGATCATTGTGAAGAGGATATTGCGCTACCTGAAAGGAACTCCTTCATTGGGGTTGTGGTATCCTAGGAAAGGCGACTTTACGCTCGAAGGGTATTCCGATTCGGATTTCGGATGCTGCAAAGTCAATTCAAAATCAACAACTGCAGGATGCCAGTTCTTTGGTCCTAGATTGGTTACCTGGCAGTGTAAGAAACAAACGTCTGTGGCATTATCTACATGTGAAGCGGAGTATGTTTCTGCTAGCAGTTGCTGCTCTCAGATCTTGTGGATACAGCAACAGATGCGCGACTACGGTTTGCAGTTTCCTAACACACCTCTTTTTGTTGATAATGAGGCTGCAATAAATATAACAAAGAATCCAATACATCACGCTAAAACTAAACACATAGAAATTCGTCATCACTTTATTCGTGATTGCTTTGAGAAAAAGTTGATACGAATTGAGAAAATCCACACTGACGAACAGAAAGCTGATTTACATACCAAAGCTTTTGATAAAAACCGGTTTAAATATTTGTTAAAACTGAATGGTATGAAGCTTCTTTCAGTGTCGGATGGCATAATTGGCGTTGATGAGAGTACTGTTGCGGATGAAGACGAGAAACAATCTGCAATGGTTTGTCGATTTTTTACTTGTTTTGGTATTTAGGGGGAGTAGATAATTTGTACATAGTTATATTTTCAGAAAATACAAAAACAGTAAAAAATGCAAAAATACAAAAACATGATAAAATTTGAAAAAGAGCTTGTGTATATGGGGAAAATGATAGTACATCGGCTTAGACAATTACAGTATGCTAAAGATTTGTAAAGTATAAATGAGTTAAACAGTCTCACTGATGATGTGTCGATAGGTTTTCGCACAATTAGTAGATTTATTTGGGATATAAACCTAAAATTCAAACTTGTGAATTCGTGGGGAACACTACTTGGATATATAGGTAACCTCTGAAATCTCGTTTGAAAGGTCTCTTAATCTGATATACTAGGTCTTTATACTTAATGATGTCTGGGGTATTATTCCGGGACTTCTGCTGAACGGTGGTTCTGACCTAGTCCCTGGATAATACTTTCTGCAAATGCTTGAAACATAGCATTACACCCTCAGCATGCCGATGAAACAATAAAATTGATAGTCGCTGCTGTTGTAAGCAAAAAGATCCTCTAAAGGGGACATACCGTAAAGTCGAAGCTGATATCTCTCTGCGTATACGGAAGTATCGACCTGAGATCCCTCGGCCCTCGCATACCTAATTTATATACATATATCATTGTAGTATACTCACCTGTAAGACTGATTATTGGGATTCTGGATACGGGAGTGTATTCAAGAGGTGGGACACATGAATGAGCTAAGTTCATAATTCATCTAATTCGTATCCTGAGTAAATTGAAATTTGTGTGAGAATTTAAGATGGATCAGTATATCGACAATCGAAGTGAATTGTTTAAGTCTGAGTATGAAATGAAGCTTAACGGTACTTGTAGTTTGTCTGAAAAGCTGATATGATTCCCTGACACGCTCGCCAAAATTAAGTTTGTAAATAGTTTACTTTGTTTACTTTCTGCAATTTAAATTTTCTGTATTTCATTTCTTAGTTTAGATCACTTTATAAAATCCAAAAAGATTTTATTTCTGCTTTATTTTCCGACAAACCAAAGTGGAGAGTTGATTATTGGATTCTCAGATGTTTGAAGCAGATGCAGGAGATTCTGAACTGAAGAATGAGGAGAGCTTATCTTTGATGGAGTTTGAATTGTTTGAAAAGTCAAAAACAAGTTCATTAATTTGATACTTGTTATTTTCAGAAAATGTTTGAAATTATTGTTTTAAATCAGTTTGATTCGTCAAATGATCAACCAAGGTCATTAATTTGGACTTGGTAGATTAATCAAGTGACCAGGGTCATTAACTTGGATCTGAATACTTGAGTGGATTTCTAAAACTGATTAAGTTTGTGAGTTATGTTTGAAAGATAGTAGTGTAATGTTTATTGGTTGAGTAACAGGTTTGGACTTCATTATTCCCAATGAAAGCTATTTGTCAAAGCTTAAACCAGATACCTCAGATTCTAGCATATTGAGAGGGGGAGTCTGTGAAAGGGGGAGTCTGGATCAACAGTCAAAGGGAAGATGGAAGTTAAAGTCAGGTTGTGATTCTGAAGTTTGTAAAGATAGAGTGTTTATGATGAGAAGACAGAGGTGGAGAAAAGACTAAGACTGAAGACTCAGGAGCTGAAGACTACGTCAACATCTAAGGGGGAGTCTGTTGATGCACAAGAATGTCTGTTGACTTCATCTACATCAAGTCTTAAGTCAAGATATATCAAGATTAGAGCTTAAAAGTCAAGATTAGGGTTTATTATGTTAATTTCGCTTATGTGAACATAGTTTAGAAGTGATTTCGCTTTTAGGGTAGATGTGATTTCGCTCTTATGTCACCTGGTGTGATATCGCTTATATGTCACATGTGATTTCGCTCATATGGTCATGCCATATAAGCGAAATCAGTCCAACTATAAATACTTCACATGTGTGACTTCATGAAGTACATTGGAGCGAAATCAGGTCATTGCTTAGGTGTTGAAACTCTGTCAATTTTGTATCAGAAAGCATTAATAAAGCAGGAATTAAAAGGAATAGCTGTTGTTACGTTACGTATTCTGATTCCGCCTTTATACGTGATGATGAACTGCCTTGACTGATCGTTTAGGGTCATGACACGGTCCAACAGGGGGCTTCCCCATGTTAACCACTAGACCCGTTTACCATATCGACCACTGACTAAAGTAAGTTGGTGCCCTAGCGTCAATGTCTATCATCATTGACGTGCCCAGATCCATTAGTTCACGCCCGTCCTCTGCGGCACGGTGTGAGGCTTGTCAAACCTAAATAGCGCTATCTAACTAATGACCCGCTCGCCATTGGCCCGGCGATTAAGTCGATATAAAAAGGAGGGACTTCATGATAGAGAGTTTTGGTCTAGTATCTATGTTGTCACCCTTCAGTAAAGAGGGTGTGTACGAAATCCCCAAACCAGGAGATTACGCAGGTTCCGATTATATTCTTATCACGTGTTGTCACCCTTCAATAAAGAGGGTGTGTACGTGTTCCAAACCAGGAAATCACACAGTTTCGGTTTCGATCCTTTACCCATTCCCAACCCCTAGGAATCCCATGCCTTGTGGAAAGTGTGAACTCACCTTGATTTGCTCGGCAGATAGTCTACTTGCTAAAATAACTTTTGGTCAATCACGTCCTATTATAGTTATTACATCTAATCAGGTTCGCATACAAGTAATTTACGTAATTGTTCGCATATTTAAAAAGTAGAACAGATGGCATCATATATAACCCAAGTCCAAAACATGTAAACATTATTGCAACCCATAAAACACTTATAGGTGGGGCTGGCTGCCTAGTGTGCATTTCATCCTAAACACAATCATCATGCTTTCCATTTCAATTAAACCGTATAAGACAAGAAATCATATAACATGTAGCCTTTCAAATCATTTTTGGTGGGTTGTACCCCATGCACACTCAATTGTACTCTACCTAAAAAAAACCACCCAGCTTCTATATTCATATATGCCTTCATATCAAACCCAGCTTTTTTTTATTTCTATCACTAAATATTGAAAACACAATCACATACTTACACCTTCGAAAAAAGAAAATCATCCATACCTTCATGTATATAATCGAGCATGACTGTTCATATACATGTATCACACATCATATACTTTCCTATAGTTTCATCAAGTATTCAAAAGTCTGTCACAAGTTCCTAGATCTATATTCGTATTGTGGCTGTTAATTCCATAAGGCCTTATCATCTATCGAAAATTACCAACATCTATAAAGCTAGTCATTGGAGCTTATCATGAACTTTATTTCAACCATTTAACAGAAACACCACTCAAACAAGGTGTATGAGTATTATTCATAAACAACCTTCTAATCATCACAACTTTCACAGGAGCATCATCATTCTTATCATTTAAACAAATCAACATAGATCATTCTTTATTCTTAAACATCAAACATGCACAATACATACACAGATCATCGAACAAGTATATATATTATCATATAGTTTCATGTAACCATTCAATCACAGGCATCAAACGACGCTACGGTTGGACCGAAACCAAGACTACATGTTCGTAAAACGAAGTAACGAGATATGTGGGGCTTACCGGCGATCGGTGACGGAGGAGTGGTGATGTGCTCCGGTTGCCGAGGGAGGGAGAGAGACGAGAGGTGATGTGCGTGATGGTGAAGGAAGCTACCGCCGATTGCCGTAGGGTTTGCGTGTTATGCATGAGGGTGACCCTTATGAATATATATACATGTATGATGTATCCACGCAACTTACAATCTGAACATGGGAAGGCGGTGGAAGTTTATGTGTGTGGGCCGAGGTATGGGGTGAGGTGGGGTGGTAGAACTTGGGCTCCGAGGGGGTTTGGGGCTACTGCCCAAAACAAAAACGCACAAAGGGGGGGGGGGGGGGGGGGGGGGGGGGGGGGGGGGGGGGGGGGGGGGGGGGCGGGGGGGGGGGGGGGGGGGGTTGGGGTGTGGGCCGATAACTAGCAAAACATGAATAAAAAGGAAGGTGGTAATAGTTACTGTTGTTGATCATAACATATCATTTTATTTTTATTTTTATTTTTTTTCCACAAAACCTACTAATGAATAATTAATTAGTTAATTATAAAATGAATAGTGATCACACTAAGGTTCGGGCCCCATAAGTTTTCGAGCTATGCGAGTGGGTTGGATCGACACGCGAGTCAAGTGTTTTGGTTCAAATGGTTCGGGTCGGTACAACACGGTAAGGGTTTGGTTATTTCATCAAATAAAATAAGCACGGGATTTGATTTATAAAACGAAACAAACGGTTTGTACCTTGAAGTTACGGGTTGTCACATCATCCCCAACTTGAAAGAAATTTCGTCCCGAAATTTAGCACGTAGTTACTGGGGAAGCTAGTTAGATTGCATGGTTTCCTGGGGTGTCACAAGGTAGTTTGAAACAGTGATCAGTTCGCACGGTTTGATCAGTTGGAGAACCAGTTCGCATGGTTTGAACTGAATTCAGGTCGCATCAAATCCAGTTCGTGTGAGATATAACCAGATCGTACCAAAGCCAGTTCGTACCAATTCAGGTCGTACCAACTTTCCAGATCGTTTGGTTCAGGTCGCGTGGAATTTTTGTCAGTTCGTTTGAAAAGTCTGTTCTTGAAAACTTTTTGCACCTAAACATGAAAAACGAATTTTACAACGCATTTGCTACCCCGATCACTATGGCTCAGAACGTGAACTTAGAAAATGAAATGGGCACCATGCAAAACCGCCTAAGCTCATGAATATCGAGGAGTATAGTGGATGGGTTGAACGTTTCAAAAATTGGGTTCAAGCAAATCACTTAGAGGCGCGAGAATGTGTTGAAGAACGATATGTTAGACCAATTGATGAATACATAGATATTGTTGCTATTAAAGATTTAGATGCTGATGAGAAAAAGAAATACAAAAGTGAAAAGATGATGATCAGTATTTTGCAACAAGCTATTAAGGAAGACATCTTGATTTTATTGCAACACAACGGAAGTGCACACTCAATGTGGAAAGCACTAAAAAAAAATTTGTTGGAAGCTTAGACATGATCAAGAACAAAAAATCGCTTTTGAAGAAAGAATTTGATCTATTTCGTGGATTAAAAACTGAAAACACCAAAATGATTATTGAAAGATATTACAACTTGGTGGTTAACATGAAACGATTGGATATCAAGAAAGATAGAGAAGAATGGGTTGAAAAGCTAGCCGATGCATTGCCACAAGATGTTTGGGGCACGTATCTTATGATTCTGAAGAATAATGATGAATTTGCGAATCTATCACTAGGAAAGTTTATTGAAAAACTCGAGGTTCAAGAGATGGAACAACGGAAGATGGCGAAAATGAAGGATTCTAATGATGAACAAGACATTGGTTTGTACTACAAAGGAAGTATGATTGATAAGACCAACAATGCACCAAAGATTGAAACTGCATTTAACACAAACAGTTCTTCTGGAGGGTCATCTCAAGGATTAAACAACAAAACTGGATTCTCTTCATATCCATCATTTGATCCAAATTTTCAGCAACAAGTTCTAAACCGCAAAGCTCACACAACAGTAATGGCCAAGTTATACAATGCAACATTGCATTACATCTTTAGAATGGTCAGAATTTCTCAGAAGAGGTAGCCAAAGGTCATATGTCATTATTGGTGACCGTTTTAGAGTCTTATGAGAGTTTGGTAGCCGGAAGGATTGGTAATCCAATGTTGACCAAAGAGGATTATGATCAGATAGATGCTGAAGAGATGGAACTCATGGATATAAAGTGGTGTATGGCTAGTGTGTTGAGGAGAGCTGAGAAGTTTAAACAGATTACTGGAAGGGATGATTTCCGTGATGCTGGAACTTCACCTTTAGGTTTTGATAAATCTAAAGTTACTTGTTTTCGTTGCAGGGAAAAAGGGCACTTTAAGCGAGAATGCAAAAATCGCGAAGCAAGTGGAGCTCAAAATCCATTCAGCAACAATGATTATCATTGAAAAGCGATTTATCATCAAGTTGCTCCAAATCAACAACAATCGCCACAAACTTCACATGCTAGGAAGGAGCTGATCGAAGAACCATCAAAGAAAGCTTATCTAGTTCATCAAGACGATGAAAGAATTGCAGAAGGTTTTAATTGGGATAATTATGATCCTAACAGAACTTCAGGGTCTAAAGCATTTGTTGCTGAAATTTTTGAAGATTCGACTGTTGAAGATGAAATAGCATATGTTTATTACGAATCTCAGTAATACAGTCCGAAAAAGAAAGAAGAAGAACCAGTTTCAAAAGAAGAGGCTTTAGAAAAAGCACCAATCTTTGATCACTCATCAGATGAAGAGAGTGATGATTATAGTGAAGAAATTCAAAAGCTTGAATATTATAAAAGAGAATTTTCACCTGATAGGTATAATTTGTATTTTGCAGGTAAGCTGGAAGAGATTAAAAAAAGACAAGCTGCGAAAAAGAAAATTCATAAGGCAGCAATTGTTGGAGAAAAGATCAAACCTGAGAAAAATGTTCGAGTGATAAAGAAGCAGGTTAAAAAAATTCCAGCTATCAAGGTTGAGAAGGAAGCTGATACTGAAAAGATGCCTGAGAAGTGTGAAAATTGTGATACTGTGAAAAGGCATAACAACAAATTGATTCATAACATGAATAGACTAAAAGAATCTTATGATGTTTTAAACAAAGCTATGAATCCATATAACAAGTCAAGCAATGAACAAGCGATAGCTATGAAGACACTCAATGGAGCATTCATGACGAAGCAGAAAATCATCAATCAGTACATTGAGAAATGTCCTGAACTTGAACAAAAATTGGAAACCCAAAGGATAGAAACTGAGAGAGTAAACAGGTTATTGAAAAGTTATTCATGTGCTTCTTATGTGATTGGCAGGATTTATCCTACAGTAGAAGGCATGAAAGCGTTTGAAGAAGAGAAATCTGAAGTAAAGGATACTGGTAAGAAACATAGTACCAATTATACAAAGTGTCCACCGCCGCTTGAAGAAGGATATTCTCCACGAAATCCTAATTCAGAAAGAGTCAAAAAGGCAACCAATTTAAAGTGGGAATCTGAACCTGCAGATGGATTGCCAGATAACATCGATGTCACTTTCACAACATCTGACACTGATCATGAGTCTGAGTTAATAAAGAAAGTGGTCGATCAGGTGTTGGATAAGGATGAGGAGTCAGAGTCAAAGTCTGAATCTGAGAGTTCAAATTCATCAGTTGACAGTTCGAAATTATCAGTTAAAAGGGTTTACAATAAAGATTTTCTGATGTCACAAAATAATTTGAATGACGAAACATTCAAAGTAGCATATACTTTGAATGATTCTGACAAATTATATTCTGATGAAGAATTTCCAATAAGAAGTGTTAAAATTGAAATGATTAACAAGGTTTTCAAATTAACAGAAATTAATATTTCTGAAATAAAAGATGACAATCTTACTGAAAAACCTAAAAAAATACACTTCAAGAGTTCAACAACGGTTAAACAAGAAAAAAGGTTACAGTTCTGGTTCGGGTTATCGAAAGAAACCAAACCATAACAGTAATTTCAAAAAGAAAGGATTAGGTTTTATTCCAAAAGAAAATGAAAAATATGTAAAGATTTTAAATCAAAAGTTGTTTTTGTATCAGGAGCATCTTCTGAAGAAGAAAAAGAGAATTTGTTCAGAAAGCAGACAAACAAAGAATTCCTTTCTAAGAAGCAAGAGGGAATGAAGAATGATGTTGTTCAAAAGAAGAAGACATGAATCTGTTACCAATGCAAAGTAGTTGGTCACATCGCCCGGAACTGTCCAAAGGCAACCAACACACAACAGGGAGTGTCTTCTAAACTCAAGGAAAAAGTTGTTGATAAAACTGAACCACCAACTGAAAAATTTAAAATGTTTAAGAATTCAACATATGAAGTTGGTGAGAGTTCAACAAGTTTTTACAAAAGAAATGTGAATCTTAACAATCAAACGTGGGTTGTTAAGAGATCAGATGTTAAATATGGCGATGAGTTTGTTTCTTCGGAAGCAAAGGAGCCACTTTCTGGCGATGAATCTGATTCGTCAAAGTCAGAGGAGCCACAAGTTTAGCTAAAAAGTGATAATTCCATTCCGAAAATGGATGATGCAAATTTTCCACCATTGTCAAACGGAAACTTAAAGAAAAAAATTGGCAAAGTTGAGATTTCAAATCAATTCTTTTCTGAAAAGAAAGATTTTGATGTTGAAAAAGCCTTTAACCCTAAAGTTCTAAATATTTTTGGAAAAATTGTTGACGAAAAGGTCAAAGGGGTAATGGAATTCTATGAAAAGAATAAGAAATGAAAGAAACCGAGTGACGATGACTCGGAATCACCCAAGGACCGCCAGGCTTGGGTGAATCTCTTTAACTGAAAATCCTGACTTGCCGGAACTCCCAGGTTGGTAATTGGGGAGTAGGAATCGGCATCTTTCTTGAGAAATTCACAACTGTGATATTTCAACCTACAAGTGGTTAATCAAGGTCATTAAGTTGAATTTGATTTAACTTTCTTACAAGTGGTATTCTTAAAATTAAATAATGTTTTGAAAAATGTCAAGACATAGTTTTTACAAGTGGTTGAGAAAACAATGTGATGAAACCCCATGTTTGTGAAATGACAAACAAAACTTATTTTTCGGAAAAACCATTTTGATTAAAACAAACTTAAGTGTTTTGAAATCATAATGGGAAAATAGTTTGTTGTCAGGGGGAGTTCTGATTGTTTATGCCAAGTGGATGGAGAATTGAAGCAATTCACATCAGTTTGTCATTTTATTTGTACAGTTTATTGCTTTTATTTTCAAATTTTCCCGGAAAATCAAAAATTGAAACATATTTTTGATTTTAGGGGGAGTAAAAAATTTAGAAATTTTGAAAATTTGAAAAATCCAAAAACATGATAAAATCTAAAAACCAAAATCATCGAAAAATCAAAAATGAGTTTTGTTGTGAAAAAGAGGAAATGATAGTACATCAGTAGACAATCACAGTACGCTAAAGAATTGAAAAGTTAAAATGTGATAAACGGTCTCACTGATGATATGCCAGTAGGTTTTTACACGCTTAGTAGATTGTTTTCGAGATATAAACCTAAATATCAAATACTTACTTATTTCATGGGGAAAATCTCTCGGATATATAGGTAACCCCTGAAATCTTGTTTGAAGGGCTTTCTATTTATGACATACTAGGTCTTTGTGCGTGATGATATCTGGGGTATTATACCAGGACTTCTGATTTTGTGGGAGCAATAGCCTAGTTCTCGTATAATACTCTGCACTGCTTTAATTATAAAGCCCATCCTCAGCATAAAAAATGATGAAACATTGAAAAATGCTAATCATGTGCTGTTGAAGAAAAGATTCTCTCAAGGGAACACACCTAAAGTCGAGCCATCATCTCTCTGATTTTGCGGAAGCAATATCCTAAGCTCTCATGGCCTCGCATTACCCGTTTACAGATATCATTAGTGTACATTCACCTGTAAGACTGAATATAGGAGTCTGGATACGGGAGTATATTCTGAGGTGGTACACGCGAATAAGTTAAGTTCATTAAAACATTAATCTCGTATCTCGAATCAATTGAACTTTGTGTGAAGATTTAAGTGGATCAATATACTGACAATCTAAGTGAATCATTTAAAACTTAAAGTGTTTAAAGCTCAACGGTGCTAGTGATTTGTCATAAACTGATATGATCCTCTTACACAAATTCACAATAATATTGTCTGTAAATATTTCTTTACTGATTGTCATTAATGTGTTTTAGCATAAAATTTTGAAAAATCAAAAAGATTTTATTTCATCTTATTTTCAACAACTGATGTTGAAAAGCTGATTTTCAAAATTCCAAGTGCTGAACATGATGAACAACAGGGTTGGGAGAGTTTGTTTGAGATCAGAAATGATTTTAAAATGATTAAATGGTTCATTAATTTGAAACCAAATTTGATTGTTACAAATACAAGTGGTTTATTTGAGAATGTTTGAGATAATTTGAGAAATGTTAAACGATATCTACAAGTGGTTTCTAAATTTGTTAAATTTTAATAATTGTGAAATTTTCTTTTGGGCAGAGTTTGTGCAGGTAAAAAGCTTTGAAAGAGCTAGGTTTCGACTCCTGATGCAGAATAGAGCAAGATTTCCGATTCTATTACTAAGGAGAGCCAGGAGACGTTTCTGAACATGTGAAAGCCTGTAGATAGTGAATTCCAGACTGCGATCCCAGCTTATCGAAAGGGGGAGTCTGAAGTCGTAAGAGCCAGATTCAGATCTTGGAACAAAGCTCGAGATAGAAGCTGCTGATGCTGATAAACTTAAAGAATCAAGAGATCTGATCAAGAGAGGACAGAGCCAGGTTGAGATTCTGATAGAAGAAGATAGAGATTGAAGGATTCTTACAGAGAAAGATACTTTGGAAAGAGCGTGAAGGCTGATCAAGACTGAAGAATCGACGCACTAAAGACTCGTCAACATCCAAGGGGGAGTTTGTTAGTGCATATGTCTGTTGACTTCGTCTTGTATCGAGTCATGTAATAGATTAGATAAACCAAGACACATAGTTCGAGAAAAACGGGAAACTGGGTTGAAACAGTCACCTCACACGAACTGACCAGTTCGTGCGAACTGGCCAGGTCGTGCGAAGTGAACCAGTTCACATGGGACTGTTTGGTGCGACCTGGGCTTCCCTATATATATGAGGTCTTGGTTCTTCATTTGTGTGTGTGTGATTCCGGTAGCGAAGCTCTGCCGAAGTGTCCCCAGTTGGTGTAAAGTTGTTATATCAATACAATCGACATTTAATCTACTTCTAAGTGTATATCAAGCTGCAATGAAGATCAAATCACTGAATTCCGCCTCTGATTTGGTCCAGAACTCTTTTGATCGACTCATTTGATCGATTCAACGATCCTACACATTTCCAGGCTCGGATCTGATATCGATTCAACGATCATAAACATTTTCTGGAAAGTTATACGCAAACTGATTGCGTAAACGTAATCAGCTTAACGCAACAAACACTCCGGAATAGCAACATATGCTTAACATACCATAAATAACCTTTACATAACTTAGAAATAAGTTTTAAAGGATTTGGTATGGCAAAAACAAGTTTATTCGATCACAGGGACTATTTGCGACAAACTGCGAAAGTCTGTCGATTCGTATAGTAACGTACACTCCGGAACATGATCATAAGTTAAAAATACCATAAATATCCTTTACATGGCTTAGAAATAAGCTTTGAGGGGTTCGGTGTGAGAAAATAAACTTATTTGATCAACAGGGACTAAAAGCGTCAAAAAGTGCATAAGTTTGCATTTACGCGCATATCTTCCGTTCTGAAGATATCCGGACATCCAAAAAGTTTTGTAATCATTAAAATATTTTATTTTAGTGATAGGAATGCAAATATACCATTCGTCGCGCAATTTGGATCGTTTTTCGTGTTCGTTCGAGTTTCGTCGTAATTAACCGAATAACGTGACTGCATGACCAAACGAACCGACATCCGAGATATTTTCAAGCATATTTCAAGTCCCTTATACTTTGACATCATTATAGAGCCTTGAAAATGGGTTAAAGGGGCTTAAACGTGTCAAAAACCAAGTTTTATGCATGCAGGGGTTGTTTCTGGCAAACTTTTAAACTTGCTGGACATTAGGTCGCGGGCAGTGTAAGACTGAACTGATTCTTACGCGGGGTGCGACAGACCTTAGCTGGGCAGATTCTCCAAATCTTCAAAATAGCCTGTTTCCCATGGTTTTAATCCTAGTTTTTCAATACTTGGAGCTGGTTTAAGTGTTCCCCAAGTTCTCTAATGAATGTGTAACAAGTGTAGGGTGAAGATCATGCTTTGATTAACTCACAAACACTTGGAAAAATCAAATTCATCCTTGATTCCTATAAATACCCATGAATTCTTTCATTCCAACTTGCTCATTCCATTTTTCTTTCCCCTTGGATCTGATTGAAGCTATCCCTCTTGGTTGAAGGCTTCAAACTTCAGTTTTCTTTGTTCTTTCTTCAAGCTTGGACCTCTTGTAAGTGTTCTTTCATGCTAGATTATGTATTTCAAGCAAGAAAGTCAAACAGTGTTTGAGTTTCTGCTTTGACCATGATTTGGTCAAGACAAAGTTCGTTTGAACTTTGCAACGTGAGCATAATCACGATGGTTATAGTCCCTTGTGACTATACCTACTGATTACCACGTTGATTAGGCATAGTGATGAGTCAAAGTTTCGGTCAAAATGCGTATTTATGCGCGTTTTGCGACGAAGCTATTTTCAGGTATCAAAACACTTTGTTTTGATATCAAATTAGTTTTCTAACTTAGTTAAACATGTTTAACTCGTCACTTTTAGTCTAGTGCTTATTTAGGGTCGTAAGTTAAGCGGTCTAAACAACCACTTAGACTTTCGAACCCGACCCGTTTGGTCGATCATTAGGATCCGACCAAACATGTTTTGTGACCATAGTTATATAGGGAATAACTTTCTGAGGTTATACCTTATGGTCACTTCGTTTAGTTAGTTGTATGATAGGTAGTTTATATGCCTTAGGAAAATGACCAAAATGCCCTTTTTACGCATAATTTCATTTTAAGCATATGTAACCTAAATTTTGGCATCTAAACTGATTATGCAATGTTATTAAGCATCTTAAGGCATATCATACTTGTCGTAGGGCTAGTTAGACCGTCCGAACGCGCTTTTGCACGAACGACACATTAAAGTAGCGTAAACTACCTTAACGAGTCGTAACGGGTCATAAGCACTTAGGATAAGTTCCGACTTAGAATGTAGGCTTTATTAAACCATATCATATGAGTTCCAATACTCATCTGGTTTACGAGACCTCATTCTATCCGATCTTTTGATTTAGGTCCGGTTTATTAACATAGTTACCTATATTAGGTGCCATTTGATTCCGTGATCCTTCAAGCGTTACTTGTTTGTTATTCCAAGACTATTAAGCAATATCAAGTGAGTACATAGTCCCCTCTTTTACTGTTTTCAAATATTTTGGGGGTGATACACATGTTCCTACTTGTTGTTTTCATACTTTTCATGCTTTCCATGACATATACTTGCTATGTTCATCTAGTACACATATAGTACATGATTTCCATTATGTTTTGCTATGTATGTTGACTGAGCATGCTAGCACATTGATTTCATAGACATTTTTTTTGTCACATATGTTTATTCAGCATATGGACACATTAATTTGCATTACATTTCTGCTATGTATGTTTACTGAGCATGCTAGCACATTGATTTACATGTCATTTCTGCTTCGTATGTTTACTTAGCATAGTTAGTACATTGTTTTCACATAGCATGCTTACATTTGGTATGGCATTTGGTATGTTTAATGGGACTAAAATACATTTATTAACATTGATCACGCCGCTCCGTAGTATGTAGCGGTACCATAGGAATTGACAACTCCCGTTCCTGGCTTCCTAGGTTTGTTTGGAAGTAAGGGATGACAGAATCCGATATACATAATTGATAAGCCTTTAACTTGTTAAGGGTTTGTTCGACAGTCGTAAGGCTTGAATGTATGCGATAAACATTACTGTATACATGTTCTTATCAATAAAAGCATTGGTTTTTCAAAACCTAACTTTTGATTCAAACATTTGTTTATTCAAAAACATTGTTTTATACATGACATTTGGTTTCACATGACATTTGATTATACATTGACATATACATGTGGTTTGAGTAAATACTTTTTATTCACCATACAAGACATTGTTGTTACTTGACATTTGTTATACAAGACATGATTTACACATGGCATTGAGACATTAAACATTGTTATACATGAACATTTGACGTTAGTTAAACAAGACATTTTGGTGGTTATTGTTAAGTGATTTAAATAACGAGGTGTGTGTAATATGATAAAAGCATGGTGGATACGCCGCTGGTACTTCCTATATATAAGTGCTTTTATGATATTACATATCGTAGCGTTATTTAAACAATTTCAACAAAGACATGATACATTTTATACAAATGACATATTTTCAAAAAATATTGTTTTACAAACGACATATTTTATACAAACTTATTTTTACTTGGCTATTCACTTAGCCGTACACCTTTCTTTTATTATCATCTGATTTTCTTATCGATTTTCGTATGATTTATAAACGAAAACATTATATAAGGTTCATGACTAATTTTTGTTAAACCTTTCTTTTAACTAAAAGTCATGAATCCTTCATTAACAAAACCTATGTATCTCACAGGCATTTTTATGCTGACGTGCCTATTTTCACATGTGTTTCAGGAACTAATGCGTGATGATGTTCGTGATACACTTAGGCGGACTCGAGCCTTAGTGACTTAAAATCAGCAAAAATAGTTTAACATATGTTATGTTTTCCTCTGTTTTCAAGACAATGTTGTCACACCCCTTTCTGTGGCGGAAGCACGAGGTGTG
>JARYGA010053482.1:0-25394 GCA_030545235.1 Helianthus tuberosus
AAACAATGGGTTAAATTTATTGAGACTTCGTTAACAAAGCTACAACAAAATAATCTATTTATATCAATCTAAATTTTTATCTATACTATACTATATAATAAAACATTAATGTGTGACACATGTCGTTCATTGTAGGTATTTATTTTATGATTTTCTCACCTCACTTCCAAACTTATCTTATATTAATTAAATAAATAATGAACTAATATTAAAGTTTATCCTACTTTAAATTTCGAATACCATTCTTCTATTTTTCTAATAAAATATTATCCGAAATTGTAAATTGTTAGTTTAAAACATTTTAAATAAAACAAATTATTTATCACGAAAACCAAACTTTGTATTAATATATTAAATATTTTTATTTTCACTATACAAAATTACATTTACTAACATTTTTATTATTTGGTTTATAAAATTACATTTATTTAACTTGTGTAATAAATGAGGTTTTTTAAAGATGTATTATTTCTTATTTGGTAAACAATATTACATTTATTCAACCCGTGTAATACATGTGGTTTTAAAGATATAATTTTTTTTTTAATTTGGTATATAAAATTACATTAATTCAACCTGTACAATATGGTTCATATATATATAACTTTTTATTATTTAATATATAAAATTATATTTATTTAACACGTGCAATAAAGGAAATTTTTAAAAATATAATGTTTTATTATTTAGTATATAAATTTATTTACTCAACATGTGTATTACATGGGGTTATAACCTAGTATTCAAATATTCAATGCTTTTTTGATAAAGCAAAAAAGTTATCTTGAAAAATAATTTTGATAATTGTTATTTCTTTCCAAAAAAATTTTAAATCGATTGTTTTCTTTAATTTTATCATGTCATCTTAGGGCTGTAAACGAACCGAACGAACACGAACAAGGCATTGTTCGTGTTCGTTCGTTAAGGAAATAAATGTGTTCACGAACGGTTCATGAACACTTACCGAACGAGATTTATTTATAATATTATTTATTTAACTAATAGAGTAAACTACAATTTTGGCCCCTGTGGTTAGATCATTTTTACTCTTTTAGCCCAAAAAGAATTTTTAACATCTAAGCCCCCAACGTCTTTTTTCTAATCTTTTTGGCCCTAACGTCTTTTTTCTAACTCTTTTGGCCTCTAACATTTAATGGATGAGGTTAGTGTTAGGGGCCAAAAGGGTTAGAAAAAAAGACGTTGGGGGCTCAGATGTTAAAAAAAATATTTTTTGGGCTAAAAAGGTAAAAGTGATATAACCACAGGGGCTAAAATCGTAAATTACTCTAACTAATATTATTTATCATTTATACATTTACGAAGTTTTAAACAATGGGTTAAATTTATTGAGACTTCGTTAACAAAGCTACAACAAAATAATCTATTTATATCAATCTAAATTTTTATCTATACTATACTATATAATAAAACATTAATGTGTGACACATGTCGTTCATTGTAGGTATTTATTTTATGATTTTCTCGCCTCACTTCCAAACTTATCTTATATTAATTAAATAAATAAATGAATAATGAACTAATATTAAAGTTTATCCTACTTTAAATTTCGAATACCATTCTTCTATTTTTCTAATAAAATATTATCCGAAATTGTAAATTGTTAGTTTAAAACATTTTAAATAAAACAAATTATTTATCACGAAAACCAAACTTTGTATTAATATATTAAATATTTTTATTTTCACTATACAAAATTACATTTACTAACATTTTTATTATTTGGTTTATAAAATTACATTTATTTAACTTGTGTAATAAATGAGGTTTTTTAAAGATGTATTATTTCTTATTTGGTAAACAATATTACATTTATTCAACCCGTGTAATAAATGTGGTTTTAAAGATATAATTTTTTTTTTAATTTGGTATATAAAATTACATTAATTCAACCTGTACAATATGGTTCATATATATATAATTTTTTTATTATTTAATATATAAAATTATATTTATTTAACCCGTGCAATAAAGGAAGTTTTTAAAAATATAATGTTTTATTATTTAGTATATAAATTTATTTACTCAACCCGTGTAATACACGGGGTTAATTATAACATAGTTTATATATAATAATAACTTTCATGTAAATTTATATTTGATATATTAAATAAAAACTATATAATAAATATGACTCGTTTGGGCTCTAAAGCCTACTCGAGCTTAAGTGAAGACCAGGCTCACACTTGTTTGTTAAGAAATCTT
Organism: Helianthus tuberosus; assembly: GCA_030545235.1. Lineage (NCBI taxonomy): Eukaryota > Viridiplantae > Streptophyta > Magnoliopsida > Asterales > Asteraceae > Helianthus > Helianthus tuberosus. The sequence continues at coordinate 2,224 of JARYGA010053482.1, forward strand.
GACTTCGCCTCGATTCAGGCTTTTAGCACGCCAGTATTTAGTAGCATTCGAGAAACATCCCGGCAAGTTTACCCCTACTTGTGGATGGGGTTGTGCAAGTAATTTTGTTTTAAATAAAATAAAATTGCTTTAAAAAAATAGAAAAGTCCCAGTATCTTCAAAATTTTTACGATATTCTTGTAAAAGTTTTTAGAAATGTATATAGGGGAAGGTTTATTGGGGAACACAAAAAACTAGGGAACCGAGGAACACGAAAAAAAATCAACTTAACATATTCAAAATCAATTTTTCGGCTCTTTTCCTTATAAATACACGTAGAAGCATTTTTAATAAAAAAATCAAAAACGAAAACTATAAAAAATGTTTAAAAACAGTTAAAAAAGGCCAAAATATTTTCTTTAACAAAAATGATTTTTATTGGAATAGTTTCTACCCATTTTTATAAGGAAAAGCGCTGATTTTTTTTTTAAAAAAAACTTGATTTTTAACATGTTAAGTTAATTTTATAAAATATTTTTATTATAACTGTTTTTAAACATTTTTTTATATTTTTAGTTTTTTATTTTTTATTAAAAATGAAAAATTTTAAAAAATAATTTTTTAACATGTTAAGTTGAATTTTTAATAGTGTTCTCCTCCTTTTTAGTGTTTCCAATGAACCTCACACTATAGTGTGTGGTTCATTGGAAACACTAAAAATGTGGAGAACACTATTAAAAATTCAACTTAACATGCTAAAAAATTAATTTTTTAAATTTTTTTGACGCTTTACCTTATAAATACATGTAGAAGGGGAAGGTTTAAATGAGAACGCTAAATATTGTGAGAACCGTGAGAACAAATGAAAAAACCGCGAGAACTTGGTAAAAAACAATTCAAATTCAAATTTTTTTTCTACACTTATCATTATTATTCGAATACAATGTTAGAAATTTAATTTACACGTTTAAATTTACGTGAATTCGTAAATAAAGAAAATTTACACATGTGTAAGTTTGCTATTTACACATGTGTAAATCTGTTATATTTACACATGTGTAAAAAATATAAAAAGAGTGATTTTGAAAGAAGAAATGAATTATTTGATGTTGTAAATTCTTTTTTTGATGTTGTATCTTAATTACAATAAGGTTTGTATTAAAAAAATTGGTTTTGATTTGTTTTTTCATTCGTTCTCACGGTTCTCGCAATATTTAGCGTTCTCAAGATAACCCTCCCCTAAATATATATATATATATATATATATATATATAGAGAGAGAGAGAGAGGGAGTTGGCTAGAAAAGCTAAGTTTCCTAGAAAGTCTAGGAAGCAATAGGGAGGTGACATGTGGCTTTTAGTTTTTTAATTCAAATGGGCATGATGGTAATTTTATTATTAATTTAATTTTGGAATATTATATATCCTAAACTAATTATCCAAATATTTATGGAAACGTATACCTCTTTGACAATTTCAAAATTACGATTTCAAAAGGGCAGTTACTTTAAATTACGAAGTTCAAATCATTAACAATTTCTTCACGTTGTGTTTTATGAGTTACTGGGTTCATCATAATGTGTTTTATCAGGGTTGATATGATTTTTGGAATTCTTGATGTTGTGTTTTATCAGTTACTGATTCACGTTGTGTTTTATCAGTTACTAGTTTCATCATAATGTGTTCTATCATTTACTGATTGATGTGATTTTGGCATTCTTGATGTTGTGTTTTATCAGTTACTGGTTTCATCAAAATGTGTTTTATCAGTTGCTGGTTGATATGATTTTTGGCATTCTTGATGTTGTGTTTTATCAATTACCGGTTTCATCACAATGTGTTATACAGTTATGATTCATGAATGGCATGTTCTTTTGTATTTTATCTACTGTTTCATCACAATGTGTTTTATCAGTTACTGGTTGATGTAATTTTTGGCATTCTTGATGTTGTGTTTTATCAGTTACTGGTTCCAGTTACTGTTTCATCACAATGTGTTTTATTAGTTACTGGTTGATATGATTTTGGCATTCTTGATGATGTGTTTTATCAGTTACTGGTTCACGTTGTATTTTATCAGTTGGCATTCTTGATGTTGTGTTTTAGCAATCAGTCACTAGTTCGTCACATTGTGTTTTATCGCTAAAACACGCTATTATGAACACATCTAGATCTGATTTATCGTTTTTTTTTTTTTTTTGTATGATTTGGTGTTTTCAAATGTGAGGGGTTAGAGAGAAAAAAAAATTGCTACATCTTTTGAGGTGGTTTTATGATTGTTGTTATTTCATTATTTAAAACAACTTAAATGACACATTTACCCCCAATCAATTAAATTAGCCTATTTTAAAGACACGTATATTATCAAAATGCCACCAAAATGATCTCAACCATTAATAACACTCATTTGATTGCCCAGATCGCTTCTTACACTTTCAAGGAAAAACACACTTTCCACAAGATCCTCTCTCTCTCTCTCTATATATATATATATATATGTATATAGGATAGGGATCATGAGTGAACAACATCCTTGTTTGTGAACTGTGTGAACTGATCTAGACCCTTGATTTTTATGATCTTGAGATTTAAATGAGTGGCATGATGGTAATTATGTGGGTAATTTTTTCTATTTAATTAAATACAAAAGGGTATATGTGTAATTACACAATCAAAAGAATTCAAATAGGAAACCTAAATTGTTTCCATTATATTAAAATCTCATAAATTCAAATCCATTATTGCTTCTCTCTCCGGCTCGATTTCTCTCTTCCCTTCTCGATACAAACAACACCACGGCAACCACCACCGATTGATTTATTACCTCCGATCGATAACCATATCATGCTCGATATCTTCTACATCCGATCGACAACCATACTAGAACGATGATGATGACGATGGTAGACGATGCAGTCGCCGGAGATGACAATGAAGGTGGAGGTGGTTCCTATTCATGATTAGTGTTCTCTGGTGAGTGAATCGAGTGTGTAATTTCTTGTTCATCTCAGATTCGTTATGTTTGATGTTATAAATCCGAAAACTATGACGGAACTGTTGGTGAGATGAAGAAGGTATGACGGAGACGACCAGAGATGATGATCGGAGACGATGACCGGAGTGGATGAAGGTGAAGATGCTGAATATGTTAGGGTTTAGTTTCATGTTCAGGTCGGTGTACACATGTGTACTCTGTTTATGCAAATGGTTTACACCTGTTTATAGTAGCAGTTATGTGTTTCAGGTCGGTGTACACATGTGTACTCTGCTTATGCAAATGGGTATTAACTATGTATACACATGTGTAAATTGGGTGTACACCTGGTTATATGTTTGTACATAGGTCTATTAAATTTAAATACACAGGTGTACTTCGGGATTCATGCTTCAGTGTACGTAATCGAATTTTAGATACACATGTGTACTTCGAAATCTGGGTTTTTTATCGACGAAGAACAGCTGGATTTAAAAAAAAATCTGAGCTTTTTTAAATGGTGATTATGATATACATCTTGTTTAAATTTAAAAGATATTTTGATTTTGAATAATCACAAAAAAATAGGAAAGTGTAACTACCATTAATTAATTAAAATAAATAATTAATAACAACTTAATGTATAATTACCATCCTATCCTTTTTAACAAAAATGATGATCAAGGGCTATGATCAGTTCACACAGTTCACTCTTGGGAGGTTGTTCACTCTAGAACCCTACCCTATATATATATATGTATATATATATAGGGAGCCGCTAGAATGAGAACCACCACGAGTTATGAGAACCACGAGAACCAAGGTCCACGGAGGGGCGTTGATCACGAAATTTTTTTTACACCTAGATCCGTATATTTTAAGACCGGGTGTTAAAAAAAAATTCAAACGGCGCGCCCGAGGGGGTAGTTTTTTACACCCAAAGTTTGTAAAAAAAAAAAAGAAAAAAGAAAAAAAAATTAAAAACACCAAACTTTGGGTGTAAAAAACTACCCCCTCGGGCGCGCCGTTTGAAATTTTTTTTTACACCCGGTCTTAAAATATACGGATCTAGGTGTAAAAAAAATTTCGTGGTCAACGCCCCTCCGTGGCACTTGGTTCTCGTGGTTCTCATAACTCGTGGTGGTTCTCATTCTAGCGGCCCCCTATATATATATGTATATATATATATATATGTAAGGATCATTTCAGAACCTTGTGTCTAGGAGACCGTTGACCCTTTGCGCCTTGATTCTTTAACTATTTAGATAACTAGGGTTCGAGTGTTCTAGAGTTCATTCAGCTTTGAGGTATCACTAGAAGTGGACCTAGGGTCTTTGCTCAACAAGGATGGGTCTTTCATATCATTGAAAATAATGACGGCTATATAGAATCTTGGTTTCAAAAAGCGCACCTTAAGTTTGCCTAGGCGTGAGGCACACTGAGGCGCACTCTGTACATAAAGCGCAACCGAGGCACGCTTTTTTGGTAAAAAAAACCACTCCGAGGCGCAGGCCTCATGTATAACTCAAACATGAAGGGTCAAAGCCCTAACCTACCAATGTTCTTGATCTTAACAAACACTAACAAATCCTATAAAATCTTAACAGTTGTAAAGAGGTAAAGCAATGAAGAAGAATCAATCACAAACTATAAAAGTTCAAAACTACTAGAACACCAAACATATAAAATCCTGTTGATGATATAACAAAACCAGATAACCAAAGCAAGAGTCGCAAAACAAAACAAATAACAAACAACTGAAACCATAACCCTCCTACCAAAACACCTTGTTGATCATGAATCAATCTAATCTTGAGGAATCTCAACATCACCATCCGCAATCTCCTGCTGCAAATCCTTGGGGTCTTTCCCATCAACCGTACACCCAACCGAAACACAAGTACCCAAAATCTCCTTCACAGTCCCCTGCAACTCCTTAGCCATAGACCTCGCTCGCATAATCTTCGCAATCTCAATAACATCATCAAGCGATATGTTCCCACTATGCTTAATGTTCTTCACCTTCTTCCGGTCTCGTTCCGGCTCCTTCAACGCCTTGATCACCAACGCAGCGGCTGACGGCACCACCGAGACCTTCGCTTGACGGTTCTGGACGGTGAGTTTGACGGTGACACGTAGGCCTTTCCAGTCTTTTGCTGTTTCTTTTGCTATGTCTTCTCCGATTTTCTTTGGGGAGAGACCGAGTGGGCCGATTTTTGGGGCGAGTGAACTAGCGGCGCCGACCTCGCCGCCGGTGACACGGACGTAGACGTCGACGACTTGGGATGGGTCGAACTTTGGCGGCATTGTTGTTGGTGAGGAGAGATGTTAGGGTTTGCAGGTGATGTAGAGTGTGTGGATTGTTTGCTAGGGTTTTGATGAGGTGGGTTTTGGGTTAATGGGCCTCTATGGGCTTTGTGTAATGTATTGGTTCATATGTAAGTGTATAAGTCGTTAAAATGGCCCAAACAGAGACTAGTATTTTTCTCATTTTTTTAATATATTGTGTCATTATTGAAAAATATTTAGGTCAATGAGGAAATATTAAAGATATATAAGTTAATTAGAAAATAGTGGAGGGTTCAAATGAGAATAAATTTTTTGTAAAAAGAAAAAAAAAGAACTTTTAACCAATAAGAATGTTTCATTTTACTTCATTTAATATTTGCATTTAATTTTAATACAAGTGTATATTTGTAAACCTACATAGATAATTAATTTATAGTCTTCCCCTTTAATAGCTAACTACATTAAATTTGTAACTTATTTTCAAAAAATATATTTTTTCAAAAAAAAATTAGAGTGTAGGACAACTTACTTGGTGTGTAGGATAAATTACAAGTTGTGTAAGATAAATTTAAATATTTGTATAATAAATTTCTAAAGATAGGTCATTGCTTTCAGGTAAAATCACATATATTTGTGACATTCTACTACTAGTATGCTAATTATCACACATAATTGCAAGTAATTTCTCAGTTACGGACAAGTGCTACTTCGGTGCACACTAAGTCTCATAGTGTCTTTTCTAGACTCATGTAAACAGTTTCAGGTAGTGGATGTCGCGGGACGTTTTATGCAATGAAAACTCTTTGAAAATTGTTTTCGTGAAAGGATCCTAGAGATTGTAGACTAGACTCGAGAAGGAATCCTGGTTCACTACAATCGTAGCTCTGATACCAATCTGTCACACCCCTTTCTGCGGCGGAAGCACGAGGTGTGATCATGAAAGGTTCTCATTGCATACGAAAGGTAAACATACTACATGCTCATGAAAATAACTTCAAATACCATAATTTGAAAACATAAGTTAGCGTTTACATCGCGAGTTAACATAAAACATTGTCTTAGAAGGTTTACACTTTATTTAAAGACAAACATAAGCAACATCCACGAGCATGGGTAAGACTGCGCGCACATCCACTTCTAGTTACCTGAAATACATGTAAGTTTTGGAAAAACGTCAACATAATGTTGGTGTGAATTCATGCAGTTCTGTATTTAACGCTTGTATACTTTGTATAAAAATTCATGGTATGTATTTGTTAAATCCCGTATTCAAGTATAAATCAAGTATTTCCATATGTATCAAGTGTTAATAGGTTGCAAAGCCATTAACATGTGACACAACATAGGAAGTCACCAAACCATAGGCATTTATCTGTAGTCGATTCACGACTGAGACACAAAAACACTACTTGGTTCTTGTTGTCACCAAGAGTGGGGCTGCCCTGAAACCCATTAGATCTAACCTTTTGTTCTGCGGTCTAAGTATGTACACGATTAATGGTTCTTATGGTACCCTATTCGTGACACGATTTCTCGTATCAATTCTTGGCACTAGTTGTCGCAAAGAGTACTTCTCGTTTTAGTACATATCATACCATTTTGTAAATACTGAAGTATTTGTAACATGTATTTCACCCCCGAAGTTATAAAACTGAAAACAGTTAAGAGAAAAGGGGGAGCATGAACTCACAACCTTGCGTTCCTTGCGTCGTAAACTTCACCGGTTTTGCTTATAGTGCGTCGTGACCTAAACGTGTTCTATTATCGTTAGTCACTAGACTTGTATCGTGTAAGCACAAGTCACTATCCTTTGTATATGTATTGTTGTGTCAAAAATATTTTATATTTTTAACTATGTATTTTACTTATATTAGTTTCTCAAAATTTAATATAAGTATTTTGTATTTTGCGCTTTGCACCCGAATTATGCATTCTGTCTAAATAGGTTGCATGTGTATTTTTTGTATTTTTACTCGTTACGAGTATCTCCAAGTCATATTATTTTTACTCTAAAAATAATATATACCTAGTTCACAAAATAATCACATAATCACACAAGCGATAAATATATATTCTAAATATATATTTAACAAGTTTTATTTATGAAAATCCACCCCCGGTATTTGGTAATTTTGTAATAAAAATCATGGCGAAGTTTGTTTGGAAAACAAGTCAAAAATATATTCATAACGCTTGTCACTCAAAAATATTCTAAGTGTTATTTTCTGGAAAAATTTCGCCAGAGTTTCCTCTGTAACTGGAGGTGGCCACGCTTACTAGCGTATCATTTTCTTTTCAAAATTCAATCAACAATTTTCCAATCATCAACAAACAATATTCAAACATTAAACTAGCCAAAGCAAGTATAAATCGCGAACACATGAACTTGTAAGTTATGCGAAAACACGTAGTAATCTTCCAACACTTTTAGTAGATCTTTCTATCTTTAAAAATAAAATCGGTTTCTTGGAAATCTTATTTTTAAAGAATATGAATTTTTACAACTTCTAGTCAGTATTTACGAAAATTATTTCTTTGTTAAAACTTTTGTTACACGAGTGTCCACACACTTGTTTGTTCACAAAAATATTTTTAGTTGTGTAAGATCCGGCTTAAAATAAGACTTGTATGTATTTTACTTGGTTCTTCGAAAATACCACTTGTAGATCTTTAGATCTACTAGTTTAAAACTCTATTTTACAAGTAAAATCGTTTTTACACAAGTTCACGTTTATAAGTAGTAGAGTTCATCATCTTACCATTTTTACACTAAACATAATGCTAGTTCATGTTTCATGAACATGACCTAGCGTGGTTAGATGACGATCTGTCCCACTACTAGCAATCAACAACATAAAATAATCATGACGAAATAAGTTTCATAAGTTTTACACTATTAGTTTCTTTTTATCCACTAAGTTCATTATTCTAACAAGACTTTTAGTTTTGTTCTTTAGTGTTCATGATTTTTATCCGTCAAATTACTTATTAACCACTTTAGACAAGATCAAGAGAATGTTTAGAGACACTTACTACTAGCTCGAGGCTAGGGAAGAAACTAGGCGAAAAAATGGGTGGTTAATAGCGATGTAGAGAGGTCCTCGCGATTCCGTAAGCACCGGGTCTCCTCGTGTGAGCTCTAACACACTTGAAAGTAAGTAAAATAGCTTGATTGAAATTGGAAGGTGATGGTGGGTGGCTTGTGGTTCTCGGCCGAGAGTAGCCAAGGGAAAGAAATAGTGGAATTTTTTTCTTAAGTGTTGGTGAATGAAAGGTTTAACCTATAAGCCTTCATATAAACCATTATTTACCAAAACCCTTTGGATAATATGTCAACAAGATATTTATCATACATTAATAAAATAATCACAAATGTAAGAATGTGTCCCCTAGGGGGAACCGAACGGTTGTGGGGGTGGGGTTTACAAATGGGATTTCAACTAGTTGTTAGGTATTAGTTTAGTTAGGAATTAAAAATAAGGTATTATGTGTGTTGTAATTTATAACGGGTGTTAGGGTACTTGGGGACCCTAACTGGCCCAGAAAAAGAAAAACAATGTCATTGACAATATTTTTATATTCCGGCTAAAGTCCGGTTGTTCGGTTGGATATCAATCCGTTAAAGTGCTAAATAAGCATTTAAAGTGTCGTTAATATTTGTTTTAGTGACACACTGAATTCCTGACACTTTGGGAAGTATTCTGGATAACAAAACGTAATTTATGCGTGATATTCATGTGCTAAAAGCTGATTTATAGTTGATTTGTATAAATTTCTGCACTTAAAGTGCGTTTCGGGTGCTTTTTAGTGCTTATTTTTTGCTTTCGTATAGTATATATATATTAAACCCTTGTATGTACTCTTGTGTTTTAATGTATTCTTGTCGTTGGACCTACACCTAGGCCTCAGTTCTAATGTCTGACTGCCTTCTGCAGTTCTGTTGACACACTGTGTCCTACCGGTGAGTTTACTAATATTTCTGACGCAACGCTCTCGTTTATGCATAAAGCAATATTTTATAGTATACAACGTGCATGAATTCACTTGTTTATCATGAAATCAGTCAATGTTGACATTTAAGCACATAATTGCAGTCATCAAATAATAATTAAAGTGTACGGAAATTACCGGTTTGGTGCCAGTTGTCACAGTCTCCCCCCGTTAAAAGAATTTCGTCCCGAAATTCAGGCTGAGCTAACTCTCGCAGGAGTCTTCTTGAATAGGTGGGAGGTGGTGGTGGAGTGGAGGTGGTGGCAGAGGATGTGGTGGTGTCTGCTGGAGTGGAGGGAGAAGAGGTAGAAGAGGTTGTGCAGACCTTAGAAGACATGGGTTTATGTTTGTTTGAAGCAGAGGACTCACAGACCTTTTTTAATGAAAGGTCTGCGAGAAAACAAACAAGCTGCAGACCCTTATGTCTGCGTGTGGTCTGTGTGGCGCAGACATAAGAGGTTCTGAAGTGCTTCTAGTAAAAAACAAACACCACCTAAATGTGAAGCATATGAGATCATTAGAACATGATGAAGTTAGAATGATGTTGGGTTGTTAAGCATAGGTCATGGTGTTAGTTGTAGAATTATGTTACTAGAATGAACGGAATTGAATACGTTTGGTGTGTGCATATAACTAGATGATCATGTGGTTGTATGCTTATTGCATCGTGAGTATGAAATGTATATAGTGTCATTAGTATAGTCTACTATAATGACATAGATGTATGAGGTTAAGTCGAAAGTTCATATGATAAATCGTTGACTTTCTGAAAGTCAAATGTGCATAAGTAGCAATGTTAGACTTTTTGTCACAATTGTAATATTATAGAAAGTCATATGATGCGTGTTATATCCATATGTGTTATATGTGATGACGTGATGAATTATATGAGTTTGAAAAGATTGACTTGTGGAAATATGCCTTATGCTTGTTGGAATTGACTAATGAAAGTCAAATGTGAAACATGAATTTGATATGATCGTTAATATGTACAATCATGTATGCTAACAAGAATGTGAATGCGATGACATGAAAGTATAGGGATCATGTCAAGATGGATGGAAGCATGGAAGGCTAACGGGTCAAAAGGAGGCGAGGAAACGGATGCGAATACGGACACTTAAGGTAAGTGATTTCCGGAATCACTTCTTATTTATAAATGAAGTTTGGTATGTTGTATATAGGGAACCATGTAAAAATTTACGGGTAAGGGTAAGTACCAAGGTAAGTTCATATGAACTTCGTCTATCCTTAATGTAAATTAAGATGATAGTCTCATCGTGTTAATGGAATGTTCATTATGTTGCTGGATGTTCATCGTGTTAATGGAATGTTCATTAAGTTGCTGAATGTTCATCGTGTTAATGGAATGTTCATTATGTTGCTGAATGTTCATCATGTTAATGGAATGTTCATTATGTTGCTGAATGTCCACCGTGTTAATAGAATGTTCATTATGTTGCTGAATGTTCATCGTGTTAATGGAATGTTCATTATGTTGCTGAATGTCCATCGTGTTAATAGAATGTGCATTATGTTGCAGAATGTTCATCGTGTTAATGGAATGTTCATTATGTTGCTGAATGTCCATCGTGTTAATGGAATGTTCATTATGTTGCTGAATGTCTATCGTGTTAATGGAATGTTCATTATGTTGCTGAATGTTCATCGTGTTAATGGAATGTTCATTATGTTGCTGAATGTTCATCGTGTTAATGGAATGTTCACCATGTTTGTTGGAAGTTAGTCGGTTATGTTTGTTTGTAATTGCATTGATTTGTGTTGATATGATTGTAGATAAGACTCAACTTACAAATAAGTGAATGTGACTTGTATGTATGTAAATATGGATCTGTAGCGTGTGTAAGTAGTGTGAACTTGTATGTACGTACATATGAATGGGATACGTATGAATGTACTTAGATTTATGAAAGTGTATACACGTGTTGTAATCTAATGATTGTAGATCACCGGTATACGTATATGTGAAGATGTGGGTTTTCAATATGTTTGAGATTACGTACTCCTAACCATGTTACCATTGAGAATGAAATAAATGGAGTGCAGGTATGGGAACGCTGGACTCTCGAGAAATTGATGTCGGACTCGAGTAGATAAAATTGAGAGGATGTTTCAATGGAATACCTTACGTAGTTAGAATGTGATATAACCTTTTAAGTATATGTATTAAACTAGTAAGAATACCCGCGCTCCGCAGCGGGGAATTCAGTCGGTATCGTTTCGGCACGTTATGATAACAACACCCGCTATAGTAACCGAAAGAGAAAATCAAAATCATAAAGTCCTAATATGCCCAAAAGAAGATCAACACATGTTTTATATCGATCAAAATCTTAAAAACGATTATTGGTTTTGATAATACGTACCGATGTTGTTTGGTCAGAATAGATATAGTTTGTCAAAGTATTGACACACCCGAGAAAAATAATCAATATTTAATACAACTCTGTTGTCAACAAAATTTATACCGAACTAAACACAACCGCATTATGTATTTTTTAAAGTTCACAAACGCAAGCTATCGAAAGAAAATTAAATTAGATGAGTTAAAAACTAATATTATTTATAGTTTAAAGGGTTTAATAAGTAAAAGAGAAAATAAAGTAATTAATATTAATAATAATTGCTAAATTATATAAATACAAACTTACTAAATATAAGTAGTAAAGAAATAGAGAATTAATATAAATTTAATATTATAATTATAATAAAATAATATTGAAAGAAAAACCATTCGTATATAGAAGAAAGGGTCAAATCATTAAGAAAATATGCACAAAAAATGATAGCTATTGGCAGAGGTGTACAAAAAACTGGTTTTAGAATCGAAACCGAAAAAAAATCCGAAACTGGTTTTTTTTTAACCGGTTTTTTTTAACCGCCGGTTTTTATACCGGTTACTATTCTTGACTTCAAAAACCGGTTATTAACCGAACCGGTTATTAAAAACCGGTTTTTTGGGGAAAAACCGGTCCCAACCGGTTATACCGGTTATTGTTTTGGACCTCAAAAACCGGTTAGTAACCGGAACCGGTTATAAAAAAAAACCGATTTTTATTTTGGGTGAAAAAACCGGTTTTTTTAACCGGTTTAATAACCGATTAACCGATTTGTACACCTCTAGCTATTGGGATCAAACTCCGGTAATCTCTTTATCAAAGAAAATAACCTAGCCATTTGATCTACCTTAGATTTTATTAATGATTTATGCCATGCAAAATTTAATTAAAATAAAAAAGATATTAAAATAGAAGTGGCACCCTTTAATTGGCTCCATCTTTTTAAACCATCAATAAAAAATAAACAGTTACTGTTAATGCTCTTTGAAAATGTAAGATATAGAATTATATATGATGTTACCATGTACTAACGTGTTGGTTATATATGATGACCGCAGGTTAATCAGATATTCATGATGGACATGTGAACGAGGATCAAGTTGAAGATCATGGATTATACAGGAAAGCGGTCACGTTGTTTGTAATCATTTGTTAACATAGTTACATTAAATAAATGATGAATGATGTATTTATGTTAGAATGGTTGACCTAAACGGTATTTAAGTATGTTAGAGTAGTTAAAAGAAAGAAATTTTACGGTTCATTTTCCGCTGCGTCGTTTTGGGTCAATCCGTGAATAGGGTCTTACAGTACGAGAGAGAGACAGAGTGGGGAGTAGGAGTTGGCTACATAGCCTACTTTTCCTACAATGTGTATGAAGCAATCTCCTTGTAACATGTGGCATTTAGTTATTTTATACAAAAGGGCATAATGGTATTTGAATAATTATTTTAGTTATGGAAGATTTAATATCCTAAATAAATTAACGACATTTTTAAGGAAACGACATATATTCTTTGATTTCAAAATCGACAGTTATCTTTAATATCACAATGATTGCTAATTCATATTTACGTTCCATTATTTCTTGACGGTGTTTTTTTATCAGTTTCTTTCTGGGTTCTTCACACTGTGTTATATCAATTTTCACAATTAAATACACTCCTCACACATTTCGAACATAAAACACATTCGTTATTTTCTTGACGTTGTGTTTTATCTGTTTTTGAGTTTTTCGCATTGTGTTATATCCGTTTTCACAATTAAACACACCCCTTACACATTCAATCTTTGAGAAGTAACTAGCTTCTTGTAACTAATCAAACATATCATCGATCATTGGCAAAAGATAGCGATACTTAATCATTATCTTATTTAGTTCGCGGTAGTCAATGCACATTCACATTGATCCGTCTTTCTTTTTGACAAAAAGAATATGAGCTCCCCAAGGCGAGGAACTCGGCTGAATAAAGCCTTTCTCTAGAAGCTCTTCAAGTTGTGCCTTGAGCTCCTTCATCTCAGTGGGTGCTAAACGGTATGGAGCTTTGGCTTTATGAGCCGATCCAGGCAAAATGTCGATTCGAAACTCGACTTGGCTATCCGAGGCAGACCGGGTAAGTCTTCGGGAAAAACATCAGCGTATTCCGAGATGATTGGAATATCTTCAACCTTCGGCTTTGGTTCATCAACAGTCACTTGCGCCATGTAGATGATACATCCTCTTTTCAAACACTTGGATGCCTTAAGCAAGGATGCTTGCTCGGGCAATCCATAGTGTTTATCTCCACGAATGGTGAGTATGTCACCGGATGGGGATTTAATTTCGATAAGTTTCTTATCGCAGGCAATACGGGCCTAGTTAAGGGCTAACCAGTCCATGCCTAAGACTATATCGAATCCCGCAAGGTTCATAGGTAAAAGGTTAACAGGAATAGATTGGTTCTTGATCGATATAGCGCATCCAGCAAGAATTGTGGAAGCTATTTCTATGCTACTATGGGCCATTTCGACCTCATAAGTAATATCTAATGTTCTCAAGGGCAGGTTAAGAAGTTTGCTAAATTTATAGTCAACGAAGCTCTTATCAGCTCCGGAATCAAATAAGACTCTCGCAAATATATCATTTATGAGAAACATACCCGTAATGACATTTGTGTCTTTGACTGCTTCTCTCGCGGTCAGCTGAAAGGGCATTGCCTTTCTTAGCTTCAGTGGTCACTGGGTGTGAGGGTCATGGTTGAGACATGATTCGCCATGTAGGAACATGAATAGAATACTACATCACCCCATTGCATGGTTCACTATGGTTTGCATAGATTAAACCATGACAACCATGGTCCTCCTTTCTATTTAAAAAAAAAATCATTTCTTTTCTCTTTAGACAAAGATAAATTAATTAAAACTTAAGGGGATAATGGTTTTGGTGATGACCAAACCCTATAACCTTAGACCACAACTCACGTTAACACTTGATAACCTTACCTTTATTCATTACATTATTCATAAATCACGTCTCGTTAAACTATAGTTGGACAACATACTAGGTTGATAATCAATGAACACATAACATCACATATATCTCGATCAAAAAAACTTGTACAAAAAATATGCAAACATCTCTTCCTTAACGAACCAAGTATCAATCTTCAAACCCAGTTTTCTCCCAAATTGCATTTCTAACTCTACTCAAATCTCTTCCTTTCAAAGTTCTTCCGATCCCTTCGTGAACCGAAAACGACGCCACTCTCTTCCTCGCCAGAAATTCATGCGGCGGAATCCGATCTTCAACCGAATTATTATCACCATATCTCCTCCTATTCTCCATGTAATCCTCTTTTACTATCTTACACCAGCCCGGAACACTCACTGGTGTTCCTCGCTTCACCGCCATCACCGACGAATTCTTCGTGATCCGTGAACTTGTTTTACGCAACTCTGGCGACACGGACACGTTCCAAACGTCTGATTCGTCGAGCTCAAACGACGAATCAGATTCGATGAAGCCGTTCATTACAACATGAGAGTAATTCGGCCTAGTAAAGTAGCTATAGCTATTTGTTGCCTCCATTACAATCACTTGTATTATTTAAAATCTTCTAAGATTGTTACACAATTGTTGAAGAATAATAATAATAAAGTGATCGTGTTTATGTGGTTTTATAAAGTCTTGAAAGTTAGATATTTCTTTTGTTTTCCAGTCTTATCCAAATTAGATTGACATGAACCATGACACGTGTCATACGAGCAGTGGCGGAGCCATAAATTTTTTCTTATGGTGTCATTTTTTATGGATACCCCGGTTTATAGCAACCCGGAGTCAAACTTTTTGGATCGGCTTGGATCTAGTCGGATCAAATCACATAATAAAAGCAAATATCACAGTAAAAGTACAATGTCATTGAATAAAAACACATAATAAAATTACAAAGTCATTTAAAATATATAAAAAATGCATTTAATAGTTGCTATGTACGCATTTAAATGTTTTGAAAACAATTCATAACGTTTTCAATGGTAACTTGTAAAAAAAAAACCTATTTTTTCATTATAACAAACAAGTGCACGCATCATTCAAATGATCATCAGGGGCGGACCTGCTATGTAATAAGGGGTAGCCTCCGCTACCCCTTAACGCTCCGGCGGTAGTGTAAATTTTGGAAAATTTTGACGTTTTTTCGATTTCGTTACCCCCTTTCTTTGTACGAACTTTCTAGATCCGCCACTGATGATCATCAAACATCCTGTTAGGTTAAACAATTGAAAAAAAACCAATTAGACATGGGACTATAATGCTTACTGGATTAGAAAAAAATAAAAATTAAGCATGGACCTTTAATGATTGAAAGTATACTAATTAAATTCATGTAATTGGGCTTAATTTTTGAAATATAAATTTGTTTATTATGTAATTCCTTAGAAGAAAACAAAACAATGGTGCCGTTTGTAAAAAGACAATGGTGTCGCTCGTAAAAAAACAATGGTGTCGCTCAAATTTTTCCTATCATACGTTGTATTTGCTACACAAAATTTAATGGTGTCGGACGACACCGTTGTTCAAAGTGTGGCTCCGCCACTGCATACGAGCTAGCTAACTGTATGGGGTAAAATAGGGATTCTAGACTAGAGGGTATGGGGAGGCTCATCCCCATGAGGATGAGCTGCCACGTAGGTGACACATCACTATCCCATGGAGGATGGGTCTCCTTGCTTTTTGAGGGGGCTGGAGGATGAACCTATTACCTACCCCACCTAATTATTTTATAATTTTCTAAGTTTTTTTTGTTAACTTAATAAAAACTTCATAAAAATTAATCGTCAACTTGAACCGGGGACGACTTCTTCATCATCATCGTCAACTTGAACCGGGGGTTGCGGTTGGAAAGTTGGCGGTTGCGATTGGAGTTGTTCAAACGAGTTGCGTTGCATGATTTGTTGGAGTGCTTGGTATTGTTGCATTTGTTGAACTTGGGACATTTGTGAGAAGGCGTTGGGTGTTTGTTGGAAACCCGAAAACGTAAATTGCGGAGCCCCCCCATGAAGGATCCATAGTCGGAGTGTAAGCGGGACTCGAAAAAAAATTAGGTTGGTTCGGGTTGGGATTGTTCGGGTTGGGATTGTTCGGGTTGGGGTTGTTTGCGTTGGGGTTGTTTGGGTTGAATTGATGCATGATTAGAGAAAATGGTATAAAAAATAGAGAGTATTTTTATAAAAATGCATGAGAATGGGAGAAGAATGGGTGAAAATTGTATAAAAATGAATGAGATAGAGGGTTTTATTTGAATTTAAAAAGGAATTTTTTTTAATTATAATCTAGCCGTTGTAACGGCTATATCATTCAAAAGGTGGCCCGTCTCATCCGGCTGTGGGGAGTCGGTCTTGCCGAGCCGAGCCCAGGGGGCGGTGTGGGGAACCGGCGCCGGTCCTAGCCGGGCCTCAGCCGGCCCCATACCCACTAGTCTTATGGTTATAGGTTGCGACTTGTGTGGCCGGGTTGGGTTCTCTGGCACATGGAACAAAGGAGTCCTGTTTATTAGATAAGGATCAATACACGTGTTAGTTCGGTTATTGCGCCACGTGGATGATGACATTGATTGAACAATTTATATTGCCAAAGGCACGTGAAGTGAGGGCTATTGGGTTTGGCTTGTGACAGCTGGTCTTGACTGAAAGGTATGGCGAGGGTAATTCATGGACCGTTACGTAGACCGCTATGTAAGCGGGTGTGAGAATGAGCCTAAAGGGGATGGACCTAGGGGATGGAGGATGAGCCCCTTTATGTATATATATGTATGTATAGGGGTGTGTGTGTGTTGGAGAGGGACGACAAGATCGTCTGGGATCCGCTGGTGAAGACGGGCCGGCCCATAGGGGGCGGTGTTCCGGGGCGGCGCCGGGGCTCGACGGCCCTTGGCCGTCCCCCATATCGTCTAGTCTAAGAAGTCTAGTGAGAAAGGTCCACAAACAATAGTCATTAGACCCAGGGACGGACCATGTGGATCGGGGTCTCCGGACCAATAGAATACTATAAAAAAAAATGAATAAATTGAACTAGTATGGAAAATAAAAGGTAATACTAAAATTTATAAGTTTGTTTAAATGTATTAAAACAATCCAATATCAAGTTACTTGAGTTAATCGATTCAGTTTATTTGAATTTTATATTATTTAAACTTAATTCAAATTAACAATTTAACTTAATTTCAAAGTCGATTTGAGTTTTGATTCGAGTTGATAAAAATATATAATTCAACTTAAAAAGTCCGTATTATTAAAATTATGTTGTCGAACCGTCTCCCGACCCGAAAAAGGGACTCTAGTGGAAAAAAATCTTGGGTCCGCCACTTATTAGACCCATAATATGAGCGTGACAATGAGTGGTTTGTATTTTCACGTACATTGACTTGGAAGGTAGGAGCGCATACGTGGAAAATAAGGCTAGCAGAGAGAAGCCCATGGTCGTCTGTTGTGGATTATGCATAGCAGATAGGGGTGTTCAAAAAAATCCGGATCCGAAACTGAATCCGAAATATCCGAAAATCCGTATCCGAAATATCCGAAATTTCAGATATCCGAAAACCGGATAATCCGAATTTTCGGATTCGGATTCGGATATGAATTTCAAAAATTCCGGATAATCCGATTATCCGATATCCGAAAACTAATTATTTTTATAAATATATTTAGTATATGAGCATTATATTTAGTTTGAAGTATTATAAAAATTAGTAAAAAAGTAGTAAATAATTGTATTCGTATGAATTTATGATTGTTATAGTTTTAAATGTAGGAAATTTAGAAAATCGAATATAAGTTTAGTTTTAACCTATACACGAAACGGATTTTTTGATTTTTTTTTTTATAAATTCGGATATCCGGTTGGATATCCGAATCCGTATCCGAAATTTCGGATATCCGAAAATCGGATATCCGAAATTTCGGATACGGATTCGGATATCAATATTCACTGTCCGAAATTTTCGGATATCCGGTTTTCGGATATCCGAAAACCGAATAATCCGATCTTGAACACCCCTAATAGCAGAAGATAAAAAACATCGTTTTACCTCCAAACGTCTTAGTTGTTTCAACTTTATCTACACGTTTAACGCTATCCATTTTCTTGTGAAGTTTTAACCCATTTGTTTGTCAAGTGATAGAATATACGGCGATGGGGTATGGTATTTGACCCAACCCGAACGACCGGAATATCTGTTATTTATCGCCTTTTATTATAATATTTATTATTATTGCGTACTAACCCACGAAGCCTAGCGCGTTGTAGTTTACACCACACTAGGTTGTGGGTAACCCCTAACTGGGCCTGATCCATTGAGGTTAGGGGAGGCCCATGCCTCCTATATAAAGAGGTGTTCACCTCATTATTAGGGCACAAGATATGGAGCCGCCGCACTTTTGTTGCTGGAAATAAGAGATTCTTGTCTTATCGGCCATCTCTACATCCCTATGTTTCGAATTAACATTCGCGCAACGCGCGATATCTAAAAACACTAGTTTATTTAATTAATGAAATATCTGTATAATTTATATATTATGAGTCTTTTAACAAAATGTCATTGTATTGTAGTGGCAACTGGTAACTAATCCACACTGAGTCTATAGATATTGTTCAAACCCTATCAACTACACTTACCTATATTTTTGCATGTTTTCTTCTATGCAAATTTGACAGGCCTGAGGCCCAAAATAATCCATTAGCCCTGAGGCCCAAAATAATCCAATATCTGTTTACATGTTATGCAAAGTTGGCCCAACAAATCCAAATTTTGGAAGCTAGATAGAATAGAGAGTTCCAACTTCCAAGTTCCAACCAAGCAATTTTCAATTGTAAATTTGAAACCTAATTCAAATCCAGAAGCTACATATGTTGTAGAAAAATGCAGATATCGAATTCATCTTGATTATTTTTCTAATTTTCGTTCCTTCATTTTTATATATAATCACACATTTGGATGTTTGATAGGTCGAATTGTGTGTATCAAATGTTGTCTTTTGGTATTAGATATTGGATCAAGTGTTAGAAATTCTCTATCTTGTGATGGAATAGCATCCTTACCATATAAAATGTAATGTATGCACAATTCATATGTTTAAGGTACTTCCTTGAATTTTTTTTTGTTATAATATGTTTTTTTTTTCTATGACACGACTCATTGAAGGGACCCATTTTGGAAAAGGAGCCCATATTTTTATTTCGCTTTGGGGCCCCAAAATGGTTGAGCCGCCCCTCTTTAAAGGGACTTACGTCCCAGTCACGGCAAGACCTTACCTCATTGCAATAATATGTTGTTTCATACAACTTTGTTACTTCATCTAAATCTTGTACGGAAGCAAAGTAGAGGTGCACAAAATAACCGGCTAATTAACCGTAACCGGTTATTAACCAAAACCGTAACCGATTAATAACCGATTTAGGAATAACCGGTTAGTGGTTATTTTTAACCGTAGGTTAGTAACCGGTTATAAGTGTTTAGTATAATAACCGGTTATTAACCGGTTTTTTTAAACCGGTTTTTTAACCGATAGACTAGTTAACCGGAAAAATAACCGAAAAATTCAAAAAAAAGGCAAAAAACCCGGTTAATAACCGAAAATAACCGGTTAAAGTAATTAACCGGACCAGTTAAAAAAATAACCGGTTAAAGTAATAACCGGTTAAAGTCAAAAAGTCAAATTAACCGGTATAACTGGTTAACCGAACCGGTTATTAAAATTAACCGGTTTGTGCACCTCTAAAGCAAAGTATTCCGTTTTAAATGTTTTTCGACATCAGAAACCACCAAACCCATAACAACTTACAATATTCTTATTTACTTAAAAAAGTACATGTTGGTAAACATTCATTATCCTAGCGTTGGGTCTCTTCCGATCTGGAAATAAAACAGATCCACACATGAACACTCAAGTATCCATCTATGTCACCCTGAAGTACTAGGAATAAATTGACCTGTTATACATCTACCATGGTACATATATTATATCTAAGGTACAATACACATGCATGGGGACCATTTAGTTATCATTGTTGAATTGACCCATCAGAAATTCAGTTGAACTTCTTTCATTGTTGGATTGTATGATCTTATTTTGCGAACCTGTGGTTACCGCTCCCCATCATGTGGCTCGGTAACTACAGGTTCCAAGTGGCTAATTGATTAGACCATGTAATGGTGTCGGTTCAATTATCCGCTTAATTGGTCACCGTAATCATGGGGTAAAACGAGACTTTTGTTGACCAGGACGACCCATGTTGACCCGAAGGATGGATGGTCAGGAACAACCCTCGTGGCGTTACATGACATCACACTAGACAAAATGTTTCACAAAACATTCAACAAAAAAGCCACCACAAAAACCAAGATCTTGATCATGAAGAGATTATGATCATTCATAAAAACCTACAAAGATATAGTAACATAAATGTTAAAATAGTCAAATGGAACTACTCCTACATACTCAAAACTGTAACCTACTTCACCTCCATACATATACTAGATTTAAATTTTAACCCCTAATACTAATCACCCCCCCCCCCCCCCCCCCCCAAATGGGCCCTTGTTTCCATTCATCTTTGTACACAAACAATAATATCATCACCACCATGACTCAAAACACAAGATTACTTAACAGCCTTTTGCCTCATCTCTATCACCTTCCGGTGAGAATTCGAGTGCAAAGCGGGTACAAACGTCGGACTAGCAGCCGGGCGGTACTCGGGGTAGAGTCTTCCGGACCGGTACCGGACCCCACAAGCATTGCAAAGTGTTTTAGGGCCCATTGGGCCCTCCCTCCATTGTGGGGTTTTGGTTATTTCACAATGTGCACATTTCTTGATCCCCACAAGTTCTGGTTTTTCAACAGATCTTTTTGTTTCCATGATGACAGGATTTTTAGATGGTTTCTTCCTCTTTTTGTCTTTGTTTGGAAGTACTGTGATTGGGGACGTTAACCACGGATTAGCGGTTGGTCTTAAACGTTTGCTACGAGTTCTTACGGGGATTGAGATTTTGATTCCGAATGAGACGCCTTTGGTGTTTGAGCTGGAGGTTCGACTTTCGAGGACTGAATTCGGGCTTGGTGCGTGAAAGGATGCTTGTGAAGGATAAAGCTTTCTGTCTTCATCAAAAGCTGGCTGTTGTTTTAGGTGATATTGTTGTTGAGAAGTTTTGTTGTTCTACAAAATAGGATAATCATATATGAGAATGCCAATAGATTGAGGTAAAAAGATTCAACATATATAGGGACTAGAAAAACATGGACTTGGTTGATATAATACATACGTAGGCCTATAAGCGAACCGAACGTTCATGCATTGTTCGTGAACTGTTTGACAGGAAGTTCGTTTATGTTCGTTCATTTAAATAAACGAACAAACATGAACACACACTTTGTTCGTTCATTTATTTACGTTCGTTTAAGTTTTTCACATAATTAATTATAGTTATATGAATATAAACATTAAACGGGATTTCTAATTACTCATATAAAAATAACTAATTACTAATTGGGCTTTCTAATAATAAAAAATGGGTTTTGAATTGAACTTATCATAATGAATCACTAATTTATATAAAAAAAGTACTTTATATTCGTTTATGTTTGGTTCATTTTGTTCATTTATGTTCGTTTATGTTTGGTTCATTTAATTCATTTATGTTCGTTATGTTTATTAAATAATGTTTGTGTAAGTTTGTTTATGTTCGTTTACATTCGTGAACTGTTCGTTTAGGTTTTAAACGAACGAACATAAACAAACACGAACATGCTCATTTTCTTAATGAACGAACATGAACATAAAAATGTGTTCGATTATATGTTCGTGTTCAGTTAAAAGAACGAACACGAACATGCCCGCGTTTGTGTTCATTCAGTTCGTTTACAGGCCTTGATACAATACTCGTTTGTTTCAGAACCAATAAAATAATAAACTGAGAACTGCGAGAACTGCATAATGCACTTGTTACATAACTGTCTTATCTGTCACATTTAAAGCCATAGAGACAAATGCATTAAGTGGTTCTCAACATGACATATGTGTAGATACTTACAAGCAGAGGATACTTGAAGGGCGAAGCCATGGAGTAACCGAAGTTACTACCGACACTAGTTTGGGGAGCCGGTGGCACAAGCTCTCTGAAAACCTCAGAAGGTATAGGCCCAAGTTTAGCTGCCCAATCTTCAGCAAGACCATCCCCATCCAAACTCTCCATTGGTAAATCAAACATGTTCAAAATGTCACCGAAACAATCCTCATCGTACACGCGATGATCATTATTATTATTATTATTGTTATAATCGACGATCGTCACAGCAGAAATGCCAGATTCAGTCTTGCACATTCTCTTATCCTGGAAAATAAATTTCAGTCACTACCAATACAAAAGTATACAGCAAACTGTCAAGAAAAGTAAAAAAAAAATTGGATTATTGCTTCAAATACCAAATAACCCATATGGGATAATCACAAAGATTTGGACTTTGATAAATCTTGCACCCTTTTCATAAGTTTAATATGTCCTGGGACAAAAATAAGTAATAACTAACTATTCCATCAAAGATTTT
>JARYGA010053483.1:0-50240 GCA_030545235.1 Helianthus tuberosus
CACCCCCATAAGGATTTATCGTGGCGTGACGCCACGGCCTCATCTGGGCAGAAACTCCATTTTTGCAACTGCAGGTCCATTTTTAGCACTTGTCTTGAAGTTTAGGGGCTATTTTGTAACAATTGCAATACCATTTGATGGTTTTGGGGCACCCCTAGTATTCTAAAACCTTGTGCCCACTTGGACGGTCCAGATTAATGCTCGTTTATCGAGAAACGATCTTAACGGTTCTATGAAATCTATAAATACCCACTTCCATTTTCATTTCATTTCACACCTTTTGATTCATTCAGCTCTAAGTTGGGGTTTTATGCTCCATACCTAAGTTGTTTGGATCAAAACCTCCATTCTTGGACCTTTTGTAAGTCCTATTTCGTTCTTTTATGCGTTTTTAAGCGTGAAAGTCAAACAGTGTTTGACTTTCTGCTTTGACCAGTCAATGGTCAACACGAAGTTCGTTTGAACTTCGCAACGTTAGCGTAATTATGATGGTCATAGTCCTTTGTGACTATACCTACTGATTACCATGTTATTTAGGATTAGTAACGAGTCATAGTTTTGGTCAAAATGCGCGTTTATGCGTATTTTGCAACCAAACTATTCTTGGGTATCAAAACCATTTGTTTTGATATCAAACTTGTTTTCTAACTTCGTTAAACATGTTTTGACATGTTTAGCTAGTCACTTTAGGTTTAGTGCTTATATAGGGTCGTAAGATAAGCGGTCTAAACAACCGCTTAGACTTTCGAACCCGACCCGTTTGGTCCTAAGCGGTTGTTTAGACCGCTTATCTTACGACCCTATATAAGCACTAAACCTAAAGTGACGAGCTAAACATGTCAAAACATGTCCTGAATGCTTTCCTAAGTGTCGGGAATTGAAAGTGTCACAAAAGAATACATAAAGCACACTAAACTGTATAGTTTAGCACTTTAACGAACCAGTATCTAACCGAACAACCGGACACTACCGGAAACATCAAGTTTACACTAGAAGCGCTGTTTTAACATTACCAAGCTAGTTATGGTCCCCGAACATCATAACACCCCCCCTAAATATCTACTAACTAAAGCTTGTAACTAACACTTGATTTTTAACCTTAAACTAACTAATCAAGTTAGAACCTATGCTAAGACCCCCCCCCCCACCTATTTTCGGCTCCAACAAGGGTCCCATAAGGGGATTTGTTTACATATTAAATTGGATCATGTTTGTGCTTTCTAAGACATATTACACAAGAGTTATTTGGTTAAATGGTTTATAAGTAAACCTTGAGGTCTAGAGCTCATTACTTCACACACTAAAACACATACTCATCTTCCTTCTCTCCCTCCCTTGCTCTCGGCCAAACCATAGCACCACCACCATCACCTTCATTCATCCATCTTCATACAATCTACATATATAGAAGGGTGTTAGAGATCATACAAAGAAGCTTGGAGCTTGTGGAAGTGGAAGGACCTCTCTTGTTTGCTTTTATCCACTCATTTTCTTCACTTGAATCATCCCTAGCCTTGAGCTAGTGGTAAGAACCTTGTATACTCTATATTACTTCCATTTTTAGTGGTTAAAGATGAATCATAATCAAAAACTTGAAGAACACTAAAGATCATAAGCATGAAACATGAACATAAGCTTGTTTAATGAAGTAATCATGATGAATATGAGTTGTTATGCTTGTTGATCATTGATTGTTTGTAGAAATAATGTTGATCATCATAAGATCTTGCTAGATCATGATTAAAAACATAATCTAGCAAGATGTAAGAATAGAAATTGTTGTAGGATGATGGATCATCCACACATAAAGCATGAACTTGAAGGAACATAAGGTTTTCTTGAAAAATTATGATCAAAGTGAGTTAATAAACATATAGATCTAAAGATTTATGAATGGTTTTTCAAAGAAACCAAGTTAAGAACATAAGTTTCATATAATCTTGGTTCTTACATAAACAAGACTTATTTTTAGTGGTTAAACAAGTGTAGAAACACTTGTGTATCAAAAAAATGCATAAAGAAATATTTTTAGAAAATGTGACAAGAAGTTGTAAACATCCAACTTCTTTAAAAATGAAATTTTTAAAGAACTAATCACATTTTAAAGGGTAACAAGACTTACTAAGAATACTAGTAAGTTACTACAAATTTTTACAAATATTCAAGTTCATGAAGTAGTGGAAAATGCATGATTTTGGCAAGATTGGTAAGTAAAGGTTGTTTGTTGATGATTGTGAATTGATTGTGTTGATTTTTACAAAAGAAAATGATATGCTTGAAAGCATGGAAACCTCCATTTTTTGGGGAAACTATGGCAAAATTTTCTAAAAAATATAAACACTTAGAAAAAAAAATTTAAACAAATATTTACAAGTGTATTTTAAACCATAAATGGTTACATAAACTTTGCCATAAATTTTGGTTACAAAAATACAAATATTGGAGGTTGGTTTTTATAAATAAAAGAGATTAAATATGTATTTAGAAAATATATATTTAAAAGACACATATGTGTGATTATTTGTATACTTTGTGTATTAGTTATATTATCCTAGGACTTGAAATAATATAACTCACAAAAATACCAAGAATTACCATCCAAAATATTACCAAAATTTCAAGGAATAAATATACATGCTTATACAAAATATTGTTGAAACCGAACTACGAAATATAGGACTTACGAAATATTTTGGAAAATTTACTCACAAAGAATATATTGGTAAATAATATTTTGGACACCAAGGAAGTAAAAATATGATTTTTACAAATACTACAAGAATATATCATATTTTTTACAAGAGAAAATATATTATTTTTGGCAAGTATGAAATATATATTTTTCTTGAAATTTTTAGAAGGTATATTATTTTTAAGAAATATATATTTTCTTACACAAACGTGAAATACAATCCTTTTGGGAGAAATATGTTTTCTCAAATAAATATGAAATATAATCATTTTTGGGAAAAATGAGTTTATATATATATTTTCCAAGTGGACTTGAAAATATATTAATTTTTGGAACTTATAAGAGAATACAAATATTTTTGCCAAAGAAAAATTATAAATAATTTTTCTAAGTAATATTCCTTAAAATATATATATTTTGGAAATATATATTGGATCTTTATTAAAGATAATATTCCGGAATAATTAATATGAAATTTAGTATAAGGATACTTAATGAATACAATGAAAATACGTATTCTCGTACGTATAAATACACACCGGAATACGACCCCAAAACATGGCAAAACTACACATGGATAAGATACCCCCATCCTTGGGAAGGAAATACAAGTATAAATACTTCGGAAGTATTATTACAATAATATTGTTTAACAATTATTCCAAAATTTATAAATATAATTTAAGTTAAAATATTAATTATTTTAACAAATATTTATATAACTTGGAATAATATCGAAGACACAAAAGAAACGTAACTCAAGGACATTAATACTAAGACAAGGCACGGCCTGTTCGTCTAACAGACATTAGTACGTTGTAGGTAGTCGTGTTCACCGAAGAAGCTCGAGTTACGATTGCTGAAGACGCAAAACTGTGAGTTCATGTCCCCCTTTTCTTTTAACTGTTTTCGTTTTACAACTTCGGGGGTGAGGTACATGTTACAAATGATTACGATTACAAATGATTTACAAATGAAATGAACTGTTAGATCATGTGAAAGGGTAGGCGTTATCTTGAGACCATTAATCCTTTAGAAGGACCGAGGGGCATGAGTGATAAATCTATTTGGGTGTTGCGAGTCCCACCCGTGGGTTCGCGAGTTGACCGCACGTGGTGACTATGTCATTCCAGCCGGGAGGCCCGGTACGAAATACGCAAAGGATTGAGCCTTCCTACACCATTGCACACATATTGATGGCCTTGCAAACCATTAATTGATCTGTTCATTTTCACATACGGACATACATACTTTCAATGATTACAAAGGTTATTCATACTCACAAACAAACACATGAACTCGCTCAACTTTTGTTGATGTTTTCAAACTACATGTATTTCAGGGAATTAAAGGTGGATCTGGTGGGCGTTCGAAAGTTTCAAGTATTGTTAAGAATAAAAGATGTCATCCATGGTCTTGAGGTTTGGTTTGGGTGTCCTATCCTGGACAAGACACCACTTCCAAATCTTGGTTTTATTTAGAGTTTTTTGATGAGTCCTTGTGAACTCTTAAACAATTCGTATGGTTTGTAAAACTTGAATTTGGAGTCTTATTTAAACAATGACGTTTATGATGTTTTTAAATCTATTTAATGGATGATGATCTATGGTTTTATCATATAGTTGTTGTTATGATTGAATGCAATGGTATTAAGAAAGTCACACCATAATCACGCTTCAGTAAAAGTCAGGGTGTGACAACCGGTCGGCTTGGCCAAAGTTAATGAACGTACTCGTGTTATGGATAACACACCACCAAGTTTCACACAAGTTGAAAACATGTCGTATATATACCATATATATTGTTTTGTAAACTTGGAAAATAGTAATAGGCACATATGAATCACCCCCAAAACATTTTGAAAATTTTAAAGAGGGGACTGTGTACTCACTTGATTGATGATGACTTGCTTAATTATATTTGCAAAGCTCAAGTGTTTCCTAATAAATCGGATGATTATATTGTTAGTGTATATCGTGGTTAAAATGGAAGATCAGATAGAATGCGGTTTATAATCAAACGAGCGAAAGGATCTCATGTAATATGACTTATAAAACCTTACATTCTGATTGGAAAGTGTCTTGAAGTGTTTTGACCCGTTATGACTTGTTAAAATGGTTTACGACATTTTAACAAGTCGTATGCGTAAATACGGGTCCAGATGGTCAAATGAGTCCTAAGATGAGTCCGACATGTCAAAATAGGTTTATTTATGTAGTTTTATTTATGTTGTATGGTCAGTCTTGATGTAAAAATGTAGATCATATAAGTTTTAAACCATTTTATCCGAAAAGGGTATTTTTGACCTTTTTAAAGTATATAGTTGACTCGTCATTTGACTCACCAAACGAAATAGTCATAAGGCGTAATCTCAAAGGATTATTCCTCATATTATTATGGTCATATTATTAGACTTGATTAAATCCTATGGTTAACCAAACGAATCAGATTCGAAAGTCAAAGTAGAAGTCAAACTACTTGACTTTCGACTAGGAAACGAACACTAAACTAGAAATGACGAGTTAGACATGATAAAACGTGTCTTATAATGTTATATAAACTAATTTGGTGTCAAAATTTTAGTTTTAATACTTAAAAACTCATTCTTCATAAAAATGCAATTTCTGCGTTTTTTACTTTTATTTCGTTAAAGTTTGACTCCTTATTTCACATACTAAACGTGATGATCAAAGGGTGTAATCGCAAGGGATTAACACATTCATTATTACGATCACGTATCAAAGTTCATTTTGAACTTTGACTTGACCGAAATGGCCAGGACCGAATTATTTGAAGATATCATAAACTTGATTGAAGTTGTAGAACATTCAAACACGGCTCTGATATTTGAAGATCAAGATTCGACAGTGACGGCCAAGGGGGAATTTGTTAGTGTATATTTTGTATGTCTGCCACTGTGCGAATAGGCTAGATAGAGCGTGTGTTGAATATTGTATAGTTATGAGTTAGATTCAAACACATGAGACCTTGGAGAGGACGAGACAAGTTCGCACGAATGAGACTCATTTGTACGGATGAGATTCATCCGCACGGATGAGCCCATCCACACGGAAGAGTTCGTCCGTCCCAATTCATGATGTCTATATATAGTGTCCTGTGTTCATTAGTTGATCAGTTTCGGAATTTAGGGGAGATGCTGGAGAGATTGTGTGATGCTCTCTCCAGCTTGTAAAATAATGTATGCTCTTTCGGTATGAATGGAAGCCTTCCAGTTATGACTATTCTAACGAGATTTCTACGGAATTGGCTTAAACCTATCCAAACTTCCATCTAAACCCGCCGAATCCGGAACATTCATTAACAAAGTTTTATTTGTTTAGAGAATTGAAAACATAGTCAACAGAACTATATATATGACAACTACTTTATGTCTATTATTTTATTAGAAATGGATACCAAATGATTATAGTTTACTATACATTTATACAAAATAATTCAATGACTATTCATACATTTATAAAAAATTAAAAGAGTAAATTTCAAAAATCGTCCTTTATGTTTGTTACTTATTGTAAACTGTGTCCTTTGTCTTCAATAATTACAAAAAACGTACTCGATGTTTGCAAACCCTTGCAAGTTATGTCCTTTAGCCCTAACTCAGTTAATTTTTGTGGTTAAATCTGACCAAATGGACCCCACATGAGGGTATTTTTGTGGTTAAATCTGACCAAATGGACCCCACATGATAGTAAAATGACCAAAATACCCTCATGTGGGGTCTATTTGGTCAGATTTAACCACGAAAAATTAACTGAGTTAAGTCTAAAGAACATAACTTACAAGGGTTTGCAAACATCGGGTACGTTTTCTGTAATTATTAAAGACAAAGGATAGAGTTTGCAATAAGTGACATACATAAAGGACGATTTTTGTAATTTACTCAAAATAAAAAAATAAATAAAAAAAAACTAAACCTCCACCCTCCTAAAAACCAAAAAACCAAAACCCCACCCACCTCACCCCCACCCAAGCTAAATGCTAAAAACTAAACTCTAAAGCTAAACTCTAAAACTAAATGCTAATTTTTTTTATAGTTAAAATCGTGATTTTTATTAGAAAAAAAAAACTTTTTTATTAATAAACTGTTGTGATTTTAATGAAAAAATAAAAAAAAATGTATTTTTTAAGTAGTTTTGGTGTGTTCACACTGGTTCTCGCCATAAATGGTGGATCCTAAATGAACTTCACCCTATATATATATATATATATATAGGTACGAGATCAGGAGAAAACGCCCTAAAGTGTGAGAACGGTGAGAATGCATCCTAACCCAACACGTGGCGCGCGATATAATTAGAGTGTAGGGGCTTTTTTGTCATTTTATCTTCTGCTTTTTCCAATTCGGTGTCACAATACTGCTTCATTTTTGGCGTTTAAGATTTTTTGGCGTTAACCAAATTCAATAATTACCTGCCGTTTTAATGGTCTCATTTTATTAAACTTTTTGTTTCACATAGATAATATTTTTGCCGTTTATGGCATTTCCAAATCGTCGGCCATTGGAATCCCAAGGGCCAGAATATCTCTCTGAATGGCTTCATCCATACTAAGTATGGCCAGGACTTTTTTAGGATGATGGCACATTGTTTATTCTTAGATTCAATGGTGTTTAGATTCAATGGCGTTTTAGACAAGATGGCCCATTGTTCTGTTATCGTTTATATATTTTTGGTGTTTTACAAGCGGAAAATTATATTACAACCACAGGGGAAAAAATCGAAGCGAAAAAAATAAATTAAAAATCCTAATCGGATCTCTCTTCACAATCTTCATTGTCATCAGTCTCTCTCTTTTTTAATACTACAAGAACTGTCACCAAATATATGCCGTTTTCATGTAAAACTTAACAAACCCCATCGGTCTGATTATTTTGTTTGTTCGTTTGTTGAAGTGGCTTTGGGGATGTTGGGGACATAGATCGATGCCGTGTGAGTGGGTTTTCTGCTTTGCTCTTCAACTTTATCTTCATCTTTATAATCATCCCACTCTTCAGTGTCATTGATCTCTTCTCCTCATCCAAGCCTTCTTCAAGAACAAAGAACACAAAATGACATATGACTGTCATCAGTATCTTTTTCTTGAAGATTTGTCCATCTCATGCAGCAAAATCTTACTGAGTTACTCCCCTCACCTAACAATCCATTCAGTGAAACTTCACGCAGAACAATACTGAATATCCAAGAAAGCATGTTAGCCATCTTTGATTTTTTTTTTTTTGGCGTTTTAAGTAAGTGGTATTTTAGGAACATTTGGCGTTTGTTTTTTTTTTTTTTTGGTGTGATCAAATGGATGTTGCTGAGAGGTATCATTTTATAGGATGTCTTTGGCGCGTAGTTTAGGCGGGGTATTATTATAATAAAGTATTCGTCGTTTCAGTTACTGTTTGTAATTACTGTTTTTGATAAGCTTTATCTCTGAAGTCTGTAACACGTCCCATCTTTCAAGTTTGGCGTTTTGATTTTTTATTATAATAAATGTTGTTAATAATAAAGTTTCCGTCGCTTCAGTTTACTGTTTTGTAGTTACTGTTTCTAGTTACATTTTTGAGATTTTGGCGTTTTGTATTTTTAATGAGTTTTTATATAAAGATGGCACTTTGTTCTATTTCTCTTGTACCTTGTTTTTATACTTTTTTTTAGTTTTTTTAAAAAAACTTGTCCAAAGTAATTCTATTATAGTTTGGGAGTTTTTGGGGCGTTTTACGGCATGATGGCTTTTTCACAAGCATTTGTCTGTGTGGTGTTTTTATTATATATGGCGTTGTTATTATATAACAATCAACTGAAAAAGAAAATTAAAATTAAAAAATATATATAAACAATTGATATTCCAAATCTTCACTGTCACCAGTCTCTTCTTCTTTTGAAACATCTTCACTGGCTGTTTCAACTTTCGTATGATTCATTTTGTTTTTTTTTTTTTTTTTGAAGTAGCTTTTTTGTCGCCGTGTGGAAGCACAAAGTCTGACATCAGCATATTTTTCTTGAAGATTTGTCCATCTCATTCAGCAAAATGTTATTGAGTTACACCCTTCATCTAACAATCCATTCGGCGAAACTGCGTGTAGAACAATATTCAATATCCAAGGAACGATGTTTGATTTTTTAACTTTTTGGCGTTTTACCGAGAAAAAGAACGCCACTAAATAAAAGTACCTTAAACCTCTAAATTTGTTCATGCTAAACTCAATAATGTTTTGTTGTATGAGATGGACACTATTGTTAATCATCAGTTAAGAAAGATGTCTAACAATGTTGTCCACCCCTTACAGCTAAACTTTATTGAGAACAAAACTGAATCTCTAGAAATGACGTTTTTGCAATTTTGTGGTTTTTGTATGTCTTGGCGTTTATAAATTGGATGGAAGTTGAGGATACAGTCAATAAGAAAACACAATGAGATGGACAATATCCTCACTTAAGGATTTTGTCCATCACATTGAGCGAAACCTTACCGACAACCAAACTGAATTTCAAAGAAATGTTTTGTTTTTAGCAATCTTTGATGTTTCGGTTTTTTGGCGTTTCTAAGATGAATGATATATATTAAATATGGCATTCTGGGTTTGGTGTGTTTAATGGAAGGTCTGAGATATTGTATATATAAGATGTTTTTGGTGGTTATTTTAGGTGGGATTTTATTATAATAAATGCTAGTAATTAAGTCTCGTCGTTTCAGTTATTATTTGTTCAGCTTTATCGTTTAAAAACAAAATTTGGCGTTTTATATCTAATGGCGTTTAGATTAGGATGATGTGTGCTATGTAGGTTAAGGCAGGATTTTAATGGCGTTTTATTCATGAGTTTGACGTTTTGTGTAGAGAAGTCGAAAGACTTTTTTACCCTTAATGAAGCGCGCCACACTAATAAAAGTGATGTTATTTACGAAAACGTCACCACGTCATCTAGTCCATAGATTGTTTTGATCTGACGATCCATAACCGTTCTCTCCGTTCTCACACTTTTCACCGTTTCTCTAAATCCTGACCCTATATATGTGTGTGTATATATATATATATATATATATATATATAAAGAGAGAGAGAGAGTTAGAGTAAAATGAAAACTCGTATAATTTGTGTGAACATAAAAAACTTCGCCAAACATAAGGTTTTTTTTACCATAAATAAAAAAATAAATA
The DNA here is from genome assembly GCA_030545235.1 of Helianthus tuberosus. Taxonomy (NCBI): domain Eukaryota; kingdom Viridiplantae; phylum Streptophyta; class Magnoliopsida; order Asterales; family Asteraceae; genus Helianthus; species Helianthus tuberosus. The sequence goes on from JARYGA010053483.1 coordinate 9,854, forward strand.
AATAATAATTTTGTTGATTTACATCACCGTAAAAAACCTTTACAATGGGTGTAAGGCTAATGTCAGCTGCTTTTTACAGTGGTGTAACAAATGTGAAAACACCGCTCGGAATTTTTTTTATTTTACAGAGGTGTTTGTAACATGTCATCTACGTTTGTGTGAAAGATGGTGGCAAAACTCGCATAGGAAGTTAGAGTTTTATAAGTTCTCACAACTCGAAAGAAAAAATGGGTTTATCTTGATCTGAAGCCTAGTTAACTCGAAAACTAACTAAAAAAGCCTAGAAAACATACCATTTTCTTTACCAATTTTCGCTATTTTTTGTATATAAAAAACTTTTTTCAAAAAAAAAAAAAAAATTATAGTGCACATGTGTGATAGTACACATGTGTATTGTTACACATGTACATTACAAAAAAAAAAAAAATTTCCTGAAAAAAAAGTTATATATAAAAATTTGCGATTTTTAATTAAAAAATTTGTAAAAAAATAATTGATATGTTATTTTAGGCTTTTTTAGTTAGTTTTCGAGTTTTCGCGTTAAAATGGGTTTTCGTTGTGTGTGTGTATATATATATATAGGGTTAGGATTTAGAGAAAACGGGGGAAAGTGTGAGAACGGTTATGGATCGTCAGATCAAAACAATCTATGGACTAGATGACGCGGTGGATTTTTCGTAAATAACATCACTTTTGTTAGTGTCGCACGCTTCATTAAGGGTAAAAGGGTCTTTTACCGTTCAAATTCAAAACGCCAACAAAAAATGATAACACGCCATTCAAAAAATAAAACGCCACTAAATACAAAACGCCAAATATTAGTGATAAAACGCGTTGGAGATTACAGGAAGAGGAAACAACACAGTAACTGAAATTCAGTTATCAACATTTATTAGAAGAAATTCCCTCCTAAATTATGCGCCAAAAACATCATTATATAAACGACGTTAAACATAGCTTCCATAATCACTTCAATCAAACATTCTGCAAAACACATCTTTTACCAAAAACGCCAAATTTAACCAAAACGCCAAAAATGGCAACCATCGTTTGGTGGAGATACACTCTGGCAATCAGGCGATTCGTCCTACGTTTTGACGATAGAAAGAGGGTGTATGTTAGGACGATTAAGGCAATTTTGAAGATGGAAGAAGAGGTACAGAATGGTATCCTATCTCTTGGCATCGCTCTGGATAACGAATGCCATGAAACACATAAGCTTATGAAAACATTAACAAGGAAATTTGGACCAATCAAAGCAGATGGAAAGCTGGACCCTGTCATGACATCATGGCGTTGATGATGAAATTGACATGGTGACCGTTATATACGACAGCGGAGAGCAGGAAGACTACCTGCTTGAAAACATCATGACAAAGCAGGGGCTTGGGTTCATGGAAGAATTGCACAACGCCACTTGTTTGAACACATATATGGACTCAAAAATGACGTTAATGCAAGATATGTTCAAATGGAGGCTTCAGAATCTTCAGGAACAAGAAGCCGATGAAAGTGAAGGTGATGACATGGATGAAGGTCTAGATGAAGACTCCGAGGAAGAAGACGACGGAAGTGATGTATACTTGGATAAAGTACCTTCTGACGAAAATTTTTAATTTTTTTTTGTTAGTTTTCTTTTGTGTAATCTTCTTTTTTTTTTTCTTAAGATAATTAAATGATATATTTCTCTATTTAGTTGCAAAACGCCAAAAAAATACTACAAAAAGTTATTGCTTACAAAACGCCAAAAATAATAAAAAAATATTTTTCCTGCTTAATATTTTCTCCGTTATTGTATTTTGTCATCTTGGTCTACGTAACGCCATTTAAAAAAAGCCAAATTTGGAAGATGTGACGTTTACCACCCTAGAAACTGATAAAGCTGAACAAAACAGTAAATACACACAGTAATTGAAAAAACGGTTACCTTATTACTATCATTTATTATAATAAAAACCCCGCCTAAACTACGCGCCAAAAAAATTCCTATAAGAGAGGGGTCTCTACACAATGAATTGATCATACCCAGAAAAACAAACGCCATGTTCCCTAGAAACCACTCACTTTAAAACGCCAAAAAGTTAGTTAAAAAAACCAAAGATGGCAAAGCTTTCGATGAATGGATTCTTCTTTGAGGTGGGTATCTCTATAATCTTTTGCTGAATGAGATGGACAAATATTCAAGATAAAGAGACTAATGACAGTGATATGTCATCATGTGAGTTTTGTTCTTGATGACTGACTATATGCATGGCATAAAGGGATCAACACAAGTGTAAAATGCTATTTTGAACTCCATTATTATAAATAGCATTCAAGCAAGAGTTGATCTTCAATGACATGCCATCAAACAAGAATATCACACAAAAAAAAACAGGATGCCACTAAGAAGCTTCGTCTAAAAAAGACGAGGTTTATGTAGGAAAGTTGGCATCTAGCTAATGTATTCAAAGGTTCAAAACGCCAAAACAAATTCAAGAAGAAGAGGCTGATGACAGTGAAGATTTGGATGAGAATTTAGATTACCATTTTTAATTTTTTTTCTTTTTCATTTTCTATTGTTTTGTTATATAATTATCTGTTGTTTGTTATCTAATTATTTGCTAATAAAATACATTATTATATTAAACGCCGAAAACTACAAACACCAAAACGCTAATAGTATGCAAAGCACCTTGTCAATGTATTAAACGCCAAAAAAATTGACTAAACGCCATAAAAAACATTTGGTCTTGTTGTAATCTTATGAAAATATTAATGACTCGTAGTGAATTATTATACAACAACACAAAACATCAAAAAAATGACTAGGGAAATGCTATAACGCCAAAAAAATTATCTAGGTGACACAAAAACAATTAATTCAACATGACAGATCTAAGAAAAAATAAAACGCCAATTTGTTAATGAATATAACTAACGCCAAAATAATCTTAGACGCCGAGAAATGAAGCAGCATGTTACGCAAAATCGGGAAAAAAGAAGAATATTGAAAAGACAAAAAAAACCCTCAGACCCTGATCATGTCCAGCGACACGTGTTGGCCCAAGATGCGTTCTCACCGTTCTCACACTTTGAGGCGTTTTCTCTTGATCTCATACCTATATATATATGTCATTTACCTTAAACAGATAATATAATTCTATAAATAACATGTACGATATAGTACCAAAATCAGTTGTTCTTTATTATTATCTATAAATAACATGTACGATATTGTACCAAAATTAGTTGTTTATTATTATATATATATATATATATATAGTTTTCGAAAGATGATAAATAGTAATTTCAATTTTAAAATAATATATAGTTTTTTAATATTTTATTATATTAATATATTTTTAATATTATTTTTAACTTTTAATATATTTTAGTTTTTTCTATTTACTTTTAACGTATTTTTATTTTTTCCTTTTTTAAAACCATATTTTCTTTATCATTTATTTTGTTTTCCATAATATTTTCTTTTTTTTTTAAATTTACTTTTACTTTATCAATTAATTTGATATTTATTTAACAAATTATGTTCGTTAATTTTTTTCTAAAAACTTAAGTACGTAGTTGAGCTTACCTTTTACCCTCGATTAATATAAAGTTTTATTAAAAACGAATTTATATTAAAAAATAAAGTATTTATTTTCTATCGTAAAATGATACGATGATAAACTGAACAGATTCTAACGGTTTGGCTTTCTAAACAACATTCTACATTTTCAAATAACGTTTGTTTTACATTATCGTTTGCTCTGTTTCGCCGCAATGCGCGACTAAAAAAACCTAGTTATTATTATGTACGATATGGTACCAAAATTAGCTGTTCTTTCTTATTATTATTATTATTATTATTATTATTATTTTTATTATTATTATTATTATTATTATTTTCTTTGGTAACAGCAAGTTGGGAGTTGGGGTCTTCCACCAACAATGACATATTGCCATTCGCCCATTCTACACTTAGGTCCACTCTATCTTGAATGAAGATAAGAAACGTGAAGGAGATGGCATTTACTTTTATATTTAATTTTTATCTCTTAATTTTGTAAAATTTATGCACGTATTGAAATCATTTAAATAGTAACCATAAATTATTAAGTTATAATTACTCAAGCCAGTTATTATTAAATATAGAGTAAAGTTTACGTACAAAACGTACGAAAGGCATAAAAAAGGCAAAAAAATGCGGTGACATTTTCGTAATTATTTACTCGTAGAGTAAAATTACTCGACAAATGATCTTGTAGAGTAATTTTCATTTTGTAGAGTAATTTTGTAAAATGTTCTTGTAGGGTAATTTTGATTCTGTAGGGTAATTTGTAGAGTATCATAATTACTCTACAAATGATTTTGTATGGTAATTTTGATCTTGTAACGTAATTTTGTAGAATATCATAATTACTTTACAAATGATTTTGTAGAGTAATTTTGAATTATATGTTGTTTGATAAACTTGCAGAGTAATTTTGATACACTTGTAGAGTAATTTTGATGCAGAGTAACTTTGATACACTTGTAGAGTAATTTTGAAAATTACCATACAAGATCAAAATTACTCTACAAGATACACTTGTAGAGTAGTTTTGATAATTACGCTACAAGATCAAAATTGCCCTACAAAATCATTTGTAGAGTAATTTTGATAACTACCCTACGAGTAAATAATTACGAAAATGTCACCGCGTTTTTTCAGCAAAACCTTCAGTTCATACGTTTTATACGTTAAAGTTATTTATATTTGATCTTTTGTCGTTAAGTATAATCATAGAGTTGTAAAAATCAACAATCAATGCAATATATTAGTTTATAAGATTAGCCAATGATTTTGTACTAAATTTAAAACACTTGTATTAACAGCGCAGCTTGTTGTCTCTTTGACTTGGTTTTTCATCTAAAAAGAGTTGGCGACACAACTTGTTATCCGATTGTCTTATGTAATTTCTCTTTGAGGTGTTTAAGTAGAACTATATAATTTTTCACTCTATGTATCATTATTAACTACAAAGAGGAAGGAAGTTGCAACTTTTCCTTCATACATAGTAATCTTTGTGTTTTATTGTATGCATTCTTCGGTTCAGGATATAGTAGGAAGTATGATTTATGTTGGAATGATAGGAAGTAATCTTGACCATCTATTAAATAATCAAGGGTTAAGATTAAATGGGTGAGATTGAACAAAAAAGGAGACGTGTGGGTTATTCTAAGGGTATTCTAGTCCATGCAAGTCAATAGTTTCTCTCTACTCCAATTCCCCCACATTTTTAAAACATAAATAACTTTTTCATACAACATTATTTTTTTTATAAAAATTGAACCATAAAAACGAATGTTTTTTAATCTTTAAAACGAGCACACTATTGTTATACTTCTGAAAAAAAAAAGTTTTCGATAACTCAAATGCGTAAAACGCAATGGACAAAAAATACAAAAGAATGAGTTTTGGGTAAATTACACTTTTCGTCCTTTATGTTTGTATTAGATTGTAATGGATGATCTTTAACTTCAATAATTACAGTCACAATCCTTTATTTGAAAAATCCGTTATACCATAGGTCCTTTAGCACAAACCAGGTTAAAAATTTCAGTTAAATACAGCATATGCAAAGCACATGAGGGTATGTTAGTAATTTTACTATTATATATAAAAAAATCTTTTTAAAATTTCTTCAAACCATCAAATTGCTCATCTTTAAAACCGCATCATCAACAACAAACACTTTGCTCATCATCATCATCTACACCGGCAAACCATCAAATCTACTTAGTGGGAGAGATTCACCTCCTGCAATAGCTACAACACCTTATTGAAACAAAAACAACAAATAAACAACACCAACCAATTCCTTCTGAATCTGTGCATAAGTGAATCCAAACTCATCCTTATTTTGAGCATCAACCCCCTTGATTCCATGTTTATTGAAACAAAAACAACAAATAAAGCCAAAAGCTACCATGAGAAACATTATCTTTTCCCTTTTAAGAACTGGGAATCTGCCATCTAAAGCCAAAAGCTTTGAGATTCAAGATATCGTTTTTGAAGCAAAGTTTTATGGGGTTGAAGATCTTCTTGTCCAATCTCAGTCAAATCCATCTCAGTTTGAGCCTTTTGGTCTTGAAAAGTCAATGATTTCGCCACTCAGTAGGAGAGATTCACCTTCTCAAATCCATCTCAGTTTGGGCCTTTTGATCTTGAAAAGTCAATGATTTCGCCACTCAGTGGAAGAGATTCACCTTCTGCAATCGCTGCAACACCTTATGGGTCAGTTCATGTTTCTCATGGTAGCAATATTACATTTTTTATTGGTCTTTGCAAAGAAAGTCAACTACTTTGACCCAATTCACAGCTATTGATTCTCTATTATCTTTGTCATCTTATGTTGTGGCAACTGGTGCCACTCATTTATGTGGGTTGCAAATTATTGATCTTGAAATGGGTTTTGTAAGACAGACTTTAAATTGGGAAAATGTTACTAGATCTGGTTTATGTTTTTGTTGTTGATGATGCGGTTTTGAAGATGAGCAATTTGATGGTTTTAAAGAAATAACAAGATTTTTTATATATAATAGTAAAATTACTAACATACCCTCATATGCCTTGCACATGCTATACTTAACTGAAAATTTTAACCTGGTTTGTGTTTAAGGACCTAGGGTGTAATGGGTTTTCCAAATAAAGGAGTGTGACTGTAATTATTGAAGTTAAAGGTCATCCATTGCAATCTAATACAAACATAAAGGACGAAAAGTGTAATTTACCCATGTTTTTTTAAACGAAAAATGTTCCTTCTAAAACGAAATGGACTAAGAATACAAATGAAAGTGTTTTTTTTTTCTTAAACACAATTGACTAAAAACACATAAAAACATATGTTTTACCTAAAATGCAATGGACTAAAAACACTTCAAAATGTGTTTTTATAAAACGAAATGGACCAAAAAACACATAAAATGTGTTCTTCCTAAAACGCAATAGATAAAAAACATAAAAGAAAGTGTTTTTTTTTCTAAAACGCAATGGACTAAAAACAAATAAAAATATATTTTACCTAAAACGCAATGGACTAAAACCATTTAAAATGTGTTTTTGTAAAACGCAATGGACCAAAAAAACACATAAAAAATGTGTTTTTCCTAAAACGCAATAGACAAAAAACACAAAAGAAAGTGTTTTTTTTTCTAAAACGCAATGGAATAAAAACACATAAAAATGTGTTTTACCTAAAACGCAATGAACAAAAAACAAAATGTTTTTTTTAAACGCATTGGACCAAAAAACACATAAAAATGTGTTTTTTCCTAAAACGCAATAAACAAAAATACAAAAGAAAGTGTGTTTTTTTTTTTTGTAAAACACAATGGACTAAAAACACAAAAGAAAGTGTTTATTCTAAAACACAATTGGCTAAAAACACAAAAGAAAATGTTTTTTTTTTCTAAACGCAATGGGCAAAAAACACACAAAAATGTGTTTTTTCATTCTTTTGTAAAACGCAATGGACAAAAAACCGTGTTTTTTCATTATTTTGTAAAACGCAATGGACAAAAAACACATAAAAAGGTGTTTTTCATTCTTCTGTAAAACGCAATGGAAAAACATTGTTTTTCATTCATTTGTAAAATATTTTTTTAAGGTCAAATTTGGTCATTTCACATATGCTTTTTCGGTCAAATTTGGAAATCTGAGTTCAAGACTTATACTTACTGTTAAAGTACAAAAATATATTTTTAAAATCAGTAGGTAACAAGTCTTAGGTATTAAATATGGTTTTAAACCATACTATGTGCCTAATTAGCTTAAAAGTCGGTAATTGGTGATATTCAAGATGTTTATAAAATTCTAAAGTTTTGATCAGTCTCAAATGCTTAAAATATTATATTTAATATATAACATCAGTAGAAAAAGGTTTGACATGCAAATGATGAGTAAAACTCATTTTATTAATGAAAAGGGCATTATCGTCAATTACCGAGCTCATGCAAGAACTCTATGTTATGGTCAGTATAAAATTTGAGAAAAAATTCCAAAATTCCCTAAAAATTAGATCAAAACAGTAGGTAATGAGTTTGGTACCAAAATTTGGGTTTAAATATGATTTATGCTAAAAATGCCATTTAATTAACAAAAAGTTTCATTTTACGCTATCTTGCATAACTTTTGATAGGGACCAGAAAATGATGTCAAATTTTTGTGACATGCTTAAATATCAGTAATAAAACTTTTTATCCTCTCACATTTTCAAAAATCTCGTTTTTTAACATAAGGGCATAATAGTCAATTTTTAAGCATTTAACGGAATATGCAAATGAACTATGATTTCTAAGGGACCATGTAGTATAACCTCAGAGGGTTATACTAACATATAATGTGGTCACAAAGGAACCCTAAGGCATAACTAAACTAAGCGAATTCGGATCAGAACTGAAAGTCAAAGCAAAAGTCAACTTTTGCGACTTTCGGTTGCGAACCGAGCCTAAACTCAGAATTGTCGGGTTGAACATGCCTAGACATGTTCAATTAATATTTACCAACTTTTTAAAGTGACAAAACTGATTTTATAGCTTCTACATTATCAGTTATGAATTTTATTTAAAAACTGACCCATTTGACTTTTATTTTAATTACTTTGACCCGACAATTAACTAAGCAAACGTGATAATTAGGAGGTGCCCTTTTGAGGGTTTAACACCCACCTAATTACGATCACGTAGCCATGTTCGTTGCGAACAATGGCTTGACCGTTTATGGTCTAGCTAAAAGTCAAAGCGTTTATTGAAAACGCTTGACTTTTCTGCTTTAAAAGCCAAATTAAATAAACTAGTTACGAAAGGACACTTACAAATGGTCGTATAGACTGAAAGGAGGTTCCCAAAAAGTTCAGGATCCTCTTAGAATTGAGAGAGAGCCAGATTGAAAGGAAAGTGCAAGTTGGGGAAATGAATTCAATGTCCTATTTATAGTTTTTTGAAAGTAATATGATCTTGACAAGTGTTGGAAAGGATAACAAGATCATAACATGTGTAATCTGGTTTTAGAAAATAGTATAACATGTCCATGGTTTCATTTAAATGGTTTTATGTGTGTGGGAAAACAAGTAATCAGCAAAACAGCAACAACATTAAAACAGCTGCTGCTGTTATTGTTCTGGTGGCCCACGAAGGGGCAGACCCAATGGGCTCGCGGCCCGCGAGGATAGCCCATTCCAGCTCACGAGTTTGGCAGATATGCAGGTTTGGTCCCTGAATTCTTTTAAGTGTTTTAACTATGAATAATGATCAATTAATAGGCGAACCGACACTTCAAAGCAGTTCGGTGCTGCTGATATGCAGTCTGGCAGCCCACGAAGGTAGGCTCAGTCAGTTACCAGTTTCATCTTTGGTCAAAAACAGCCCCTCATTTCTTTTAAGCTTCTATAATATTGATATTGACACCTTTGGCGCAATATTTTGAAATCCTCATAACATGTTAATACAAGGTTCAAAGCCTCTAACGGTCAGCCCTAGGCATCCCGGGAGCTTGACCAAGCATTGCGAAGGTCTCAGTTTGTTAAAAAAGATCTTCAAAGGCGTAGTTTCGCTTATTGTCGCTTTTAGTCCTTTAATCGTACAAAGTAGCGCGTAATATCGTTTAACGTTATCTAAGCCTTCCGTGGCCCATAATGAGTATTCCCAAGCATGTGCTTAATTATTACAATGCTCCCATTTGCTTAAATGGTCACCCAAAGGCGATTTAAAAGTTGACACTTTTGGTCCCTCTAACGCGCAAACTTGCGCGTATTATCATTTTAATAGCATCAAAGCCCTAGGTAGCCCATATTAGGCATTCTTAAGAGTATGATTGCACTTCATAATACTTTGGGTTCGTTAAAAGATCATTCAGATGTATAATTAAACATATTGACGCTTTTAACCCCTTTAACTTGCAAAGTTGCGCGTAACGTCACTTATTGGCATAAAAGCCTTAGATGGCTAATATTGGGCATTCGCGTGAGTATAATCACACATCATGAAGCTCTCGGTTTGTTAAAAGGTCACTCAGAGGTAAGAATTAAAATGTTGACGCTCTTGACCCTTCGACGCGCAAACTTCCAAATAATTATGTAAACGACTCCTCTCAACCAACAAGTGGCTTATTTATGAGTGTGTAGGATCGTGTGATGACCCGAATGAGTCGTTCAGAGAAGTTCTAATCTGTTTCAGATGCGGAAACTAAGAAACAGACTACGAAACAGCTTGCAAATCACTTTAAACACTATTCTGATTGATATTACACTGATTACATCCAAGAATCAAACCGGCAGCACCTCGGTATGATTTTCAGGAACCTCTACAAATGAGATCGCTTGAAGCCTATATATAGGAGATGGGATCTCGCTTGAAAGTGACCAGAATCAGTTCAAGCGAACTAACATAGTTGGTTTCGCTTGAAAATGACAAAAGTCATTTCAAGCGAAAAGGCTTCTTTCAAGCGAAAACACCATAAACACAAACTAATTTCACGTACAACGTGCCCTAATCTAACATATCTAGTACAAGACTCGATACAAGACGAAGTCAACAGATGTATGCACTAACAGACTCCCCCTCAGATGTTGACGAGTCTCACGTGTCGAGTCTTTGCAACTTCAGCCTTTATCAGTCTTTGGGCTTCACTCTTTCTATCTTCTCTTGCATGTCATCAGACTCCCCCTTACGATGTGCTGGCATTCCTTAAGTTCATCAGCATCATCAGCTTCAGGATCGTAGTCTGGCTTTCACCGGTTCAAGATCGTTGCCTGGCTCATTCTTTGACCATCAAATCGAATCCTGGCTTAAACTCTATTCACAACATCCTCAGGTATCGGAACTTGGCTCTTTAAACACAAGCTTCTCAGGATTGATCAACCTGGCTCTTTTAAAGATGTTCCAAGATCATAACCTAGCTCTCAATCTGCTCAGGATTGTCACCTAGCTCAAACTTAAACCTGCACAATCTCTACCTCAAAGTAAATTTTCTAAATTTAACAATTTGATATTAATTTGTATACACTAACACTAACTCTCCCTCAAAAATAACTCAATAATCTTGATGAACCACTTTAAAATTTGATCAAAACACATTTGATTTTCAAACACATACTTCTTTTCACAAAAATGCCATCATGTTTAGCACTTGGAATTTTGAAAATCAGCTCTTCAACATCAGTTGTCAAAAATCTTTTTGAGTTTTTCAAAAGTTTTGCTAAAACACACCGAAAATCTTTTTGGATTTTTAAAACAGAAATAAAATGCAGTAAAGAAATATTTACAGACAATATTTTTGTGAGTTTGTGCAAGAGGATCATATCAGTTTATGACAAGTCACTAGTACCATTGAGCTTAGTTACACATTAAGAATTAAACAATTCACTTAGATTACCGATATACTGATCCACTTAAATTTTCACACAAATTTCAACTGATTCAGGATATGAGTTAGATGTATTAAGAACTTAAACTCATTTATGTGTCCCACCTCTTGAATATACTCCCATATCCAGATCCCAATATTCAGTCTTACAGGTGAGTATACCACAAATGATATCTGTAAGGGAATAAATAATAGTACGAAACCGTGAGAGCTCAGGTCAGAACTTCCGTTCAGCAGAGAGATGACGGTTTGACTTTTGGTGTGTCCCTTTTAGAGGATCTTTTGTTTACAACAGCAATGACTATCAATTTTATTGTTTCATCAATTTGCTGAGGGCGGCGCTATATTTCAAGCATGCGGAAAGTATTATTCGAGGACTAGGTCAGAACTTCCATTCAGCAGAAGTCCCGGAATAATACCCCAGATATCACTAAGCATAAAGACCTAGTATCTTAGAAAGAGGGACCTTTCAAACAAGATTTCAGGGGTTACCTATATATCCAAGTAGTGTTCCCCACGAAATAAGCAAGTTTGAATTTAAGTTTATATCCCGAAAAAGCTTACTAAATGTGTAAAAACCTATCGGCATATCATCAGTGAGACCGTTTAACGCTATTTAATCATTACATATCTTTGGCATACTGTAACTGTCTACTGATGTACTATCATTTCCTCTTCTTTGACACCAAAACTCATTTTTTAATTTTTTCATGTTTTTGCCTTTTTCAAATTTTCTAATGTTTTTGGATTTTCTGAAAATTTCTACTCCCCCTAAAATGCAAACACATTAAAGGAAATTTGAAAACAAACTATACAAGAAAATTTGACAACTGATATCGAATCGCTTCAAATCGCCATTCACTTGGCATTAACAATCAGAACTCCCCCTTTCACAAAACTATTTTCTCATTATGATTTCAAAACACTTAAGTTTGTTTTAACCAGAATGATTTTTCCGGAAAATAAGTTTTGTTGGTTTTACCACTTGTAGGTTCGGGGTGTGGTTCATCACATTGTTTTTCAAAATACCACTTGTAAGTTTGGTCCAATCAAGTTCAACCTAATGACCTTGATTAACCATTTGTAGGAAAAACAAGTACAACTTAATGTCCTTGATTTACCACTTTTAGGTGTAAACTTTCATCAACCAACTTGTAGGAATACCACATCTACACAAAATCATTTTACCAATAAAGATGCCGATTCCTGCTTCACAATTACCAACCTGGAAGCTCCTGCAATTCACACTTATATTGTAAAAAAAACAAACATTTTAAGATTCTTTTTCACAATCAAATTCTAAGAAAGATGCCGATTCCTGATCCACGATAACAAACTTGGGATCTCCGGCAAAGTCAGATGTTCAAGGGAAAAGAATTTCCACCCAAGTCTGACCAACCTTGGGTGTTTTTAGTTCTTTTAGTTCTTGTTCAGTAGGGTTGTAAGTTGCCTTTTTAGTTGCATAAAAATCTTTAACCCCTTTTACTTTCCCATCAGGCATTTTCCCAAAAAATTTCTTAACATTCCCATTGAAAACTTTCTCGACATCAAACTCATTCTTCTCGGAGTAAAATTGATCCGAGATCTCAATCTTACCAACTTTCTGTTTAATCTTCTCAAACTTCAGTGATGGAAATTCATCATCATTCACTGAAGATACATAATTTACCTCTTTTACCTCACCTTGTGGCTCTTCTGGCTTTGTGGAACCAGAATCATTGCCGACTTTCTCTTCAGACTTCTTAACAACCCACACTTGGTTGTTCTTGGCTTTCCTTTTGTAAAAATTCTTTTTAGAACACTCACAAACCTCATAAGTTGAGTTTTCAAAAATTCTGAATTTTTCGGTTGGTGGTTCAACATCAACAACCTTTTCTTTGAGATTTTCAGAAACTCCCTGTTTTGTTTTAGAATTTGTCGGACAATTCCATGCAATGTGACCAGCTTCACTGCATTTAAAACAGGTTCGAGTCTCTTTTGGATGAAACACTCCAGTTCCTTTCCTCTTCTTTTCAGCAAAAAACTCCTGGTTTGATTGTTTCCAGAAAGGTTTCTTCTGTTCCTCCTCAGCACTTCCACCTGAAACAAATTATGTTTTTGTTTTAGAATTTTTGTCATTTTTATAATTTTCTAGTGGAATAAGGCCTAATCCTTTCTTTTTGAAGCTACCATTATGGTTTGGTTTCTTTTGAAAACCAGAACCATAATTGTAACCCTTTTTCTTGTTTAATCGTTGTTGTACTCTTGAAGTGTATTTTTTAGGTTTTCCAGTAAGATTTAAATCTTTTATTTCAGAAAAATTAATTTCTGTCATTTTGAAAACCTTTTTGATCATTTCAAATCTAACACTTCTTATTGGAAACTCTTTGTCAGAATATAATTTATAAGAATCATTCAAAGTGTATGCGACTTCAAATGTTTCCTCATTCAAATTAGATTTTGATAACAAAAACTCTTTACTGTACGCCCTTTTAACCGAAGATTTTGGACTGTTGACTGACGAACTTGAACCTCTAGACCCAGACTTTGACTCAGACTCCTCATCTGTATCCAACACCTGATCGACCACCTTTTTAATTAACTCAGACTCATGATCAGTGTCAGATGATGTGAAAGTAACGTCAATGTTTTCTGGTAATTCATCGGTTATATCAGACTTCAGTTTTATATTGATTGCCTTTTGAACTTGCTCCTATTTGGTTTTCTGGGAGAATAACCTTCCCAGATCGGAGGCAGACACTTGTTATAGCTAACACTCGGTTTCTTACCAGTATCCTTCTTCTTTGGCTTTTCATCGTCTTTAAAGGCTTCAAAACCTGCAACAGTTGGATAAATTTGATCAATAAGATAATCAGAACTAGAATAACTCTGTAATAATCGTCTGATCCTCTCATTTTCAATTTTCTCGGTCTCCAACTCTTGCTTCCACTTTGCACTTTCTTCGATGTAGAAGTTAATAGCTTTCTGTTTTGTCATCATCGTTGCATTCATCATTGTCAAAGCCTTTTCTCTTTCAGAGTTTGTCTTTTGAAGACCAGTTACTGTTCTGTTCAAAACATCATAAGACTCCTTTACATAGTTGAGATTGAACAGTAATTGTTCCTTCATTTTCTCAAGCTCAGCCTGCTTTTCATCCTTTGTTGCACATTCTTTGCAAGTCTCCAAACACTTTTGGCATGGTTTGATGACTTCCATAATCTTTTCAACTTCTATGATCTTTTTAACTTCAACAACTTTCTCAGCTTCAGTCACCTTTTCTGCTTCAATAATATTCTCAGCAACACTTTCAGTCTTCATTTGATTTTGTTCTTTTGCTGCACGTCTCTTCTTCAGCTTCTCCAAGCGAACTGCAAAATAAAAATGAAAACTTTCAGGAGAGAGATGAGATTTTGCAATATTAATATGTTTTTCTTCTTCATCATCACTACTGTCATCAGTTGGAGATTGATCAAACTCTACTGATTTGTCAGAACTATCATCCGAGGAACCAGAATCATATAGTTTTGATCAAATACAATTTCTCTTTCTGAACTTTCATCACTTTGTAAACTTTCATCTGAACTCTGTGAGCTTTCTTCTGATAAAACAGATTTTTCATCTTCATTCTTCATACTAACACCAATGGATTTCATCCACTCGGCAAACATATCTGGTTCTTTCACAATCTTAGCAATGAAAGCTTTAAAATTCCCATTCTCATCCGTAAACATATCCCAGCTGAACCCTTCAGGTAACCTTTCATCATCTTGAATGATTAGGCATACTTTGTTGTCTGATGAAATGAATTTTTCCCAGCTGAAATTGTCTTGATTCACTAAACATGCTCTCTTTGAATCCTCTATTACTTTTCTACCATGAGCCACTTGCGGTTCTTGTTGTTGTTGTTGACCAACTTGTTGATATATAGCTTTCCGGTAGTAGTCATCTTTTCCGAACGGATTCTTTGGATCATTTTCCTCTCTATTCTTGCATTCCGTCTTGAAATGACCTTTCTCCCTGCATCGAAAACAAGTAACTTTAGATTTATCAAAACCCAAAGTTGAAACATGTGCATCAAGAAAGTCATTTCTTCCGGTAATCAGTTTGAACTTTTCAGCTCTTCTCAGGACACTAGCTAGACACCATTTAATGTCCATTAGCTCCATTTCTTCAGCGTCTATCTGATCGTAATCCTCCTTTGTTAGCATAGGATTTCCGATTTTTCCTGCAACCAAACCTTCATAGGATAGTAGCACGGAACCAAGTAATGCCATATGATCTTTTGCTACTTCTTCAGAAAAACTTTGTCCATCAGGAAGATTTAGAGCAATATTGCATTGTATCACACAACCATTTCCCGTTTTTGAACTTTGATGCTGAAAACTTGATGTTGTTTCTTTTGGATTAACACTTGGATATGAAGAGAATCCACTACTTTTGTTTGAATTTTGATCAACTTTTTCAGATGAGTCTCCAGCACTAAAAGCAGTTTGAATCTTCGGGCTTCTTTCAATTTCTGGAATACTTCCTTTGTAGTACATTTTCACGTCTTGTTGACTACTTGGATTGTTCATCCTAGCAATCTTCTGTTGTTCCAGATCTTCACTTTCTATCTTCTCAATGAACTGAGAAATTGTCAACCCATCATAAACACCAGTGTTCTTCAGAATCATCAAGTAAGTTCCCCACTCCTTTTGCGGTAAAGCATCAGCTAACTTGTCGACCCATTCTTCACGATCCTTTGTTATGCTCAGCATTGACATGGATCGCACTAAGTGGCAATATCGTTCAATTAGCTTCTTTGTGTCTTCCCCGGGCAAACTAGTGAATAGATCAAATTCTTTCTTAAGCAGTGCCTTTTTACACTTAATCATATTCTCACTACCCTCAAACTTGACTTTAAGAGCATCCCAGATTGACTTTGAGGTCTTATCATGTTGAAGCAAGATAAAGATGTCTTCTTTAATGGCTTGCTGAAGCAAACTTATCATCATCTTTTCAGCTCGATACATTTCCCGTTCTTGGTCATTAAATTCTGAGATTTGTTTTTCAGTTTGTAATTCAGTACGAGGTAGTACATATCTCTTCAGAATACACTCCCATGATCTAAGATGATTGGCTTGAACCCAGTTTTCGAAGCGATCTTTCCATCCGTAATATTCTTCAATGCTCATTAGCTTCGGAGGTTTTTGAGTAGTTCCGGTTTCATTTTCCAGATTCATGTTTTAAGCAATTGAAGCTGGAGCAGTCGGAGATGTTGCAAACGCGTTGTAAAAGTCTTCACTCATGATTCGGAAATTTTTCACAAAACTGCACTTTCAAGCGAGATGCAAGCTTCAAGCGAAACAACCTGTTCATGTGAAAACAATCTGCAAACAACTTCAAGCGAGATAAGTCTTTCAAGCGAAATCACCTGATTTCACTTGAATTTCAAGCGGAATGATAATTTGAAGCGAAATGACCTATTTCGCTTGAGATGATTCAAGCGGAATACGATTTTTCAAGCGAAACCCTCTATTTCAAGCGAAATGATATAGTTCGCTTGAAATGAATACAATTTTCAAGCGAAATGTGATGATATGTTCAAGCGAAACCACTTTGAAGATCAATTTAACCCATTTTTAGTCTGAATTTTAATGTGAAACTCTCAAGGGTTTGTTAAAATGCACTTTTACACATTCTGTGAAAAATTTGTTTGATTTTAACCGTGAAATCTTGAATTTTCGAAAGAAAGTGTAGAAAAACAGAAATTTTCAAGCTGAATTGTATAGAACTCCTCCTCCTGAGCTCTGATACCAATTGTAGGATCGTGTGATGACCCGAATGAGTCGTTCAGAGAAGTTCTAATCTGTTTCAGATGCGGAAACTAAGAAACAGACTACGAAACAGCTTGCAAATCACTTTAAACACTATTCTGATTGATATTACACTGATTACATCCAAGAATCAAACCGGCAGCACCTCGGTATGATTTTCAGGAACCTCTACAATGAGATCGCTTGAAGCCTATATATAGAAGATGGCATCTCGCTTGAAAGTGACCAGAATCAGTTCAAGCGAACTAACATAGTTGGTTTCGCTTGAAAATGACAAAAGTCATTTCAAGCGAAAAGGCTTCTTTCAAGCGAAAACACCATAAACACAAACTAATTTCACGTACAACGTGCCCTGATCTAACATATCTAGTATAAGACTCGATACAAGACGAAGTCGACAGATGTATGCACTAACAGTATGAACTCCGTGTAACGTCATTCGGAGGCTTAGTTTAAGCATGTTGACACTTTCAGTCCTTTCACATTCAAAATTTTTTGATTTTTCGCAAAATTAGTCCCTAATAGTCAACGTTTGACTTCATTAGAGTTTAGTACACGTGTCGATACATCATTGGACGTGATTTTACGAGGTGTAACAATACTTGTATTAGACGATTTTCTAATATAATCGTATGCAAGTTTGTGTTCGTGTTCATCTCGTTCATCTTACTTGAATCATTATAATCTGTGTGATTCCGCCACAAAATTGCAATGGTGTTGATATCATTGTTGTGATCCAGATTTGGGACTTACAAGTGGTATCAGAGCCTTTAGAACCTTTTTTCTAGGCTCGGTTTTGATATCAATCTGATTTTGGGTTGTAAACGAGCCAATTCGAGCCGAGCTAGACCCAGCTCGAGCTCGGCTCGAACTCGATTTGAGCTTGCTCGGCTCGAGCTCGAATTTCAAATCGAGCTGAGATTTGAGGCTCGAGCTCGACTCGATTAGAACTCGAGCTAGCTCGGCTCGGCTCTATCTAGCTCGAACTATCAAAGAACCGCAAAATTTACTACTTAAAAAGCCCTAAAAATGAATTTCTTTATAGACTAAGGGCCATAATTGTCATTTAATTTAACCATATGGCTAAATATGCAAGTACAAATAGTTAATTCACTTTGTACATTGTTTTTACCTACTTTTATAGGTGAGATACTCCCTTAGTTTTTGTTTTTCTAAGCGATGTAGGACAAAAAAATGAAGGATGTAAACCTTATTGAGCCAGCTCATGAGCAGAGCTCGGCTCGTTTCAAACCGAGCCGAGCTGGCTTGTTTACAACCGAGCCAATTTTGAGCCGAACTTTCATCAAGCTTTTTTCGAGCGAGCTACGAGCCACGAGTTTTTTAACACCCCTAATCTGATTCAATAGTTTTCGGTGCATTGAAGATATGTTTGTGTTCTTGAAGATTTGTTATTTCTAGAATCAAAGTCTTCTAGGATAACCGAACAGGACCCTCGACCCTTCTCGAGAAGACACCTATGGCAACCTATTAAGTTGTTCTAATACCGGCTTATAGGACTCCATCATATGCTATCCTAATGTAATAATAAAGCACCCTTGAACAATCTACCTCACGACATGAAAATCTAGGAAAACTATGGTTTATATTTTAACTCGATTAGCAAATAGTGGAAGGGAAATTTAGGGGATCTTCTCACAAAGTATCTAAACCTAGAAATCTAACACTAAAGAAAAACCAACAACCTCTCACCTTACATCTATCGAGATTAGTAGAACACTCAATCCTATTCAAACCCTAATCACAGTTTCTACGGGAAATCATATACTATTAATCGTAAACTAGCAGCTAACACACAGTCCACGACGTAACTAGCATTCATTCATGAAAGACATCCACAAGAACGCAAGTGAAACATATGAAAAATATTAAAACAAGATTAAGCATGCATATACACTAGAATATTGAAACCAAAGTTTAATACTTACTCATTAAAACCACAATTTGTGTAAAAACCGAAAAGAAACAAATCAGACAAGTGTATTCATCATTCGACCTAGATAGTGATAATAAAACTACCCTAACATTGTCATGAAATCAAGAACAATCATCTTCAAGAGTTTATCAAACATGGTAAAAAGGAATATAAATGAACGAACCGAGTAATAAGATGATTAACACCCGAAAGATTCGATTCCACGCTTCACTTCTTCACTCTCGAGCTCTCTTGATCTTCAAAATCTCCGTGTTCAGCTTCTTAGTTCGTCTAGGGTTGTCTGGTCATGATTAGGGTTAAACATGGGATTAAATAAGGCTTAATAGTGAAGTTTTACGCGCTGACCAGGGACCACGCCGTGTCGCGCAGGGTCCTGAAGCCCTTTGGCTGCGTGACATGTCCAACATGCGAACTGAGAAAACCGTTTCGTCCATAACTTCTCCGTTTCAACTTCGTTTTCTTCACTGTTTTCGCCTACGGATTCGTAATTCAATTCTCTATCTTCTCATCTCCTCAAATGTCAATTTCCATTCCAGTAAAGTCCTTCACTAAGCTCGAACTTTCTCCTGTGTGCTCATTTCTTTAACATTTTTAACTCGTTTTCACTTCTGGAACCCTGCAACGCACACAAGACACGATAATATACAAAACCATTGGTAAATGACATAAAATGACTCAAATTAATATACAAACTATACATGTAAACATATGTAATTTACATTGCATCAAATATCCCATACTTGCTCTTTTTCGTCCCTGAAAAACTCTACAATGGAATCAGAACTAGGATCTTCCCTGAAAAACTCTACAATGGAATTAGAACTAGGATCACCAGTTTCAAAAACTTTAGATTTATTAATTAAAAGACTCAAAACGTTTAACCACGATTATCAGTACACTTATCCATATTAAACCCAAACACCGACTCATCAGGCCCCTTTCTTGTAATTATTAAATTCAAGTTATTTCATCTAAAGGGTCTCACGTTTCGGAATCCACAGATCCACCTACTCCCATCTCAAGCTTATGAAACTAAAGGAATAGTTAATTAACTATTTCCTAACCTTCTTATGAGAAAACCAAGAGGATTTAGAATCATATATTTTTCTCTTTTTTTTCTTTTATTAAGCACTAGACATTTATACCTAACTCAGAGGTTGTCCGAACAAGAGTCGTCATCCCCAATAACGACAATGTAAGCTTTGGTAATTCCTTATTTTTCTTAACTTAACCTAGAGGGATTCTCGATCAGAGTCACTATCCCCAAGGGAGATTCTATATGCTTCGTTATTTTCTATCTAGCTCATTTATTCTATTTTTTCACACGATTAAAAATTCTAGCGGTTTTAACTTAAAACGGCATTTCTTATACTATTGTCGGCGGTTTCGGTTTCCTTATTTATCCTAGATGAGTACCCACAAGACTTAATTATATAAATTAATGGTATTCTTAAACAATCTAGGGAACCTTCTAAGTCAGCTGGGCCTACCAATACATCCCGGAAATACTTCTTTTGTCTGATTTATCTCATATGTATAATATCTTGAAAACCAACCAACCCCCATTTTTCTATCATTTCCCATTTATTTGCAAACAGTTTCCAAAAACATTTTCTATTTTTTCATTTTTTTTTTCAAAACTTTATGACTCAAACGACTCACTAAACAAACTCAAACGATAGTTTCCCATTCCCACACTTAAACTCTACATTGCCCTTAATGTAGGAATAGAAACCGACTCAAAAGACTAAAAGTAAATAAGAATAAAAAACAAGGACAAAATTGAAAGGACTTCGCTGGTTAAATAGTTGCGTTAGCTCCAAAACTCTCGTCCAGTTTAGCTCGATCATATAGCATTATATTCACGATCGGCTTTTACAACTGACATGCTTGGAAATTGCATTGAAATCTGATGAGCAGCGAATGGAGATTAACACGAGTGCTACAATCCAAACCTACACAAACAAAAATAAGCAAAAACCAAAGCAGTACCAACTCTAAACAAAAGACCAACTCAAAAACACTAAGTTAGACTCATGATACAAAATAAACGACTCAAAATACAAGAAAATACATACCATAACGAAACCAAATGCAAGAAACTGATCAAACCGGACAACAAACTAAACTGGGCAACGAAAACACCCTCGTCGCGTCGCATGGCGAGGTACTACTTGTTGATCGCGCGACATGACGCTATTAAAATTCCGCCTTTTGACTTCCGTTGACCGCATCGCGCGTCCTTGTTTCCATCTTCTCCCCGCGCGACGCGAGGAGCACTTTTTTACAGAAAGTTTCTTGAATTTATTGTACAATGCCTTCGAAACTTTTCCAAACTCTCCCACTTCGTTACAAACTCATTCCAAGTCAAATTTTACACTATAAAACACCTTGGAACACCGTTTCTTCGCATTCTTAACTCCATGACAGATACGATTACCTGCAAATAGACTCAAAAACAAAAACACAAACCAAATAAACTCAAAACTACGATCTACGACTCAAATTCTACACATGAACTTAATCAAGAGGTTTTACTTTGACATGGACCCTATCTAACTTGTTTAATACCACCTGGTCCTTGTAAACAGTTAAAATTTATTACGGGAATTGGAAAACAATTTAAAAACTTGAAATGGGTCAGACCACCAAACTTTAAACTTATCTCGCATGAACCGTATGCGTAGCATGTAATGACCTGACTGGTCGTGTGTGAACTTCATTGACTTCGTCTTCTCGTTAAACCATCTTTTGGCCCGTAAACAATTCTGGTTCCCAGGTACTCTCTTTCTTTACTTCTCCCTTGGTTTTGGTTGATTTTGCAGTTTCACTTATCAATACTTCCATGGGCCAGCTGTGGTGTTCTTCCTCTTCCACCACTTCCACATCTAAAGCTTCCACTGGGAGATCCCCACACTTAGTTTCTTTAGGTGGTGTAGGGTATATCACTCCTATCATTTTACCTCTCTAAACTGCTAGGTCACTCTCTGGATCGAACTCACCTACTTCCTCATACTCAGGCAAACCTATCAACTATCCCGTGAACTCAGCTTCCCAAGATAACTTCTCTTCAAACTCTTCCTCTACACCAAACATAAGTCCTATGGAATCTTCCAAATCATCTTCTTCTTCAATCATCCTTTTCTTTACTAACGACCCCTAGTATGCAGCACACAATTCTTCGTCTATGTCATCATCAGAGTCACTCCAGTAATGAGTAATACTAACATGTGGCACCGGAGGTGGGACTTCAACGTCCATTTTTGTCTCCAGCTCTGGAATGGTCTCTTCATCTAACTCATCTCTATATTCCATGATTGGGTCTTTCCCTTCTTCTAGAAACGTCGGGAACAACTTACCCAACAGATTCATGTATCCTAGGTAGTTGCCCTCCGCATCATATTTATAACCAACTGTCGGCTGATGTTATGGTTGCACTTTCTTCTCTTCTTCCTCTTCATCCAGTCTCCTAGCAATGTCTTCTACTGTATGTTGGAGATCTAAAAGAACAATTTGTTGATTTCTCAGAGGATATACTGCTCTACTAAGGTCTTCTGGGTACTGGCAACTAATTGAACCAACAACTCCTCGATCCTACTCCAATCATCATCACTACCCCAACAGAGTTACTATTAGAATATTGACCATAAAAATGACCTTGGTTATATTGTGGCTGCCGATATAGATCATCATAATAATGCGAAGGATATAGTTGTGAATAATATGGTTGCGGCTGCACAAAATGGTTAGCGCAACAACGTGCTAAGGAGCTCACATATTGTAGACATATAAGGGTAAAATGGGGTCCTCCATAAATCTCACACATATTGTTAAGACTCAAAAAAATAAAAGACACGGACAATTAGACTCCCATGACTCAAAACAAAAACACAAGTAGCACCTATATGGCAGATAAGTCTAATCAAAGCTAATAAATGTAATTGTCAAGAATCTCGGGTAACGACGCCAAAAACTTGATGTGCTTGAAGTGGTCAATTAAAACTAACTAATTTTAACCTAAACTAGACACACTATGTTTTAAATTTATAAAATAAGACTCTCTAAAATCCAAACCACACAACCGGCAAGTGTACCGGTCAATGCAGTATAGCAAAAGTAAGTCCGAGTATCAAACCCACAAGACTCTCTAATTATGTTTACTAGACTCGACTAACTTATCTAAGACTGACTTTACTAAATTGTTTTGTTATTTTGAGGGGGGGTTTTCTAACAAACTACTAAATTAACTAAATAAATAGAATTAAATAGACACACGAACTAAACCTGAGATTTGATCAGATGATGGAAAACACACTACCTAGGTCTGAATCCCTCAATTGAATGACACATTCCAACGATTTTGGAAATAATGTGGAAACCAGGATCTTAAGATGCTAAATTTAAAGGATAACCGAACAGGACCCTCGACCCTTCTAGAGAAGACACCTATGGCAGCCTATTAAGCTGTTCCAATACTGGTTTATAGGACTCCATCATAGGCTATCCTTATGTAGTAATAAAGCACCCTTGAACAATCTACCTCACGGCATGAAAATCTAGGGAAACTATGGTTTATATTCTAACTCGATTAGCAAATATTGGAAGGGAAACTAAGGGGATCTTCTCACAAAGTATCTGTCCCTAGAAATCTAACACTAAAGACAAACCGACAACCTCTCACCTTACATCTATCGAGATTAGTAGAACACTCAATCCTATTCAAACCCTAATCACCATTTCTACGGGAAATCGTATACTATTAACTGTAAACTAGCTGATAACACACAGTCCACGACCTAACTAGCATTCATACATGAAAGACATCCACAAGAACGCAAGTGAAACATATGAAAAAGATTAAAACAATATTAAGCATGCATATACACTAGAACATGGAAACCAAATTTTAATACTTACTAATCAAAACCACAACTCATCCAAAGACCAAATAAGAAACAAATCAGACAAATGTATTCATCATTCAACCTAGATAGTGATGATAAAACGACCCTAACATTGTCATCAAATAAAAAACAATCATCTTCAAGAGTTTAGAAAACATGGTAAAAATGAATATAAACGAAAAAACCGAGTAATAAGATGATTAACACATGAAAGATTCGATCCGACGCTTCAATTCTTCACTCCCGACTCTGTTAATCTTCAAAATTTCTGTTTTCAACTTCTTAATTTGTCTAGGGTTGTCTGGTCATGATTAGGGTTACACATGGGCTTAAATAGTGCTTAATAGTGAAGTTTTACACGCTGACCAGTGACCACACCGCGTCGCACAGGCTCCTGAAGCCTTCTGGCCGCGTGACGTGTCCGACATGTAAACTGGGAAAACCGTTTCGTCCATAACTTCTTCGTTTCAACTCCGTTTTCTTCACCGTTTTCGCATGCGGATTCGTAATTCAATTCTCTATCTTCTCATCTCCTCAAATATCCATTTCCATTCCATGAGAATCCTTCACTAAGCCCAAACCTTGTGTTCGTTGCTGTAACGTTTTAGCTCGTTTTTACTTTTGGAACCCTGCAAAGCACACAAGACACGATAATATACAAAACCAATGGTAAAATGACACAGAACGACTCGAATTAATATACAAACTATACATGGAAACATATGTAATTTAGATTACATCAGCTGCACAACCATGACAGCTCATAAAGGTACAACCAGTACAAGTGGCAGTGGCCTGCAGCCAATCAGCAAGCTCCAGGCTCTGCCACAGCTAATCCCAACGATGATTAATCGTGCAACGAAAAAACGATCCAAAAAGATAGTGACGTGTGGCTAATCAGGATACGTCGTTCACTGCTCCATAATCTCCACTAATAGCTGATGACAGATGAGACAATAAGTACATTTAGCATGTGACGTGTACCAATCACGATGCGCCAGCATGCCTCCACCTCTTCAGACACAACATGTCGGGTCTTGGGGGACAAAATGGATATTCCTTGATGACGACGTCTGGCCCATGAGCCCGTTTCCTTCTCTAACCCTTTCTGCTATAGTTACCAACCTCTACCAATTGATTAAGGATCCGATACTCTCACACTTAACACATACTTTTTTTCTTTTCTTCCTTGAAAGAACAACACTTATTCTCACGCGGATGATAATTAAGAAAAGAACCCCCCACCTCTCTTTCTCGTAACGAGCTCACGGTGCTTTATTTTGTAGATCACTCTCGCTGTATTGGTCGAAGAAGAGATCATGAAGTTGACCCCCGGTCGAAATACCAACTCATTAGATTCCTTCCCCTATGGATTTGAAATGGTGTCTCTTCAAGAACTAAGAAACTTTAATTCGAATAGAAACTAGATAAACATAATTCAAATTTTAAACGTAAACTTGATTTAACCGTTTTAGTCCTTGCGCTTATCATATCCTCCACAACCTCCCCTTGAAATTAACCTCCCTCTCGATCTTTTAGTCGTCCACATCACTTAAGTTGGTATGGATATATTTTCACATATATTACTTTATTATAATACCTGATGTATCTTATACGTTTAGCAGGGTGCGATCTACATTTTCTTAACATTAAAAATAGAAAATAGGTAATGATTATTCGAATAATTATATATTGACTCTAAACTAATATGTATATTTTCTTAGATAAAATAAAGTGTTAATTCAATATTATATAGCCTAGTGACATCTAGTCTAGTGGCATTTTAGGGTGGGATAAGGGGGGTTTTCCAGATTTATTGGGTTTCCTCCTGAATTGTTGTATAGTCTTTATAGACTAGTGGAGATGGATATAATCAGGTAATTCTGCTAGTGACACAATAATACTCCAGCGATCTGTCGGTATCCAAATTTGCCGTTCAAAAAAGATATTATATAGATTATATTGAAGCCAACCCTTAAATAACTTTTATTAATTCAATTTCTATGTTAGTGACACTATTGTTACCCACTACGGACATGCCACGTGTACGGGCCCTTCAAAGCATATGCTGTTTGGTAAAGGGTCACATTTGTTAACCTTTTTAATGGGCCAATAGACCAGCCCATGCTTGCGTCACTATAACAATGAGCCCTGCACCAGCTTTAGTTCATATTTTATAAGTCAAACGTGAATGGGCCCAATAATTATAAAAATTTTATAATATACAAGTTAATATCTTTACTTGAGTTTGAGTTTGAGTTTGACATATTAATATTCCTTCTTTTGACTTTCGATATCACTAACTAAATGATTTAAAATACAATTAACGGTTCAAATTTGGAATTAAGCGGCTAATTGTTTATATTTTGGAAAATAGTTTGTAAAAGTTACGTGTCAGTTAATATTTTGGAAAATAGTTTGTAAAAGTTACGTGTCAGATTAAAATTCAGTTTACCGGAAATTCGTTTTATGGGTCACGAACATGCACAAATTCAATTTTTATGAACCAATTAAAACCTATAAATAAGCAACAACTTTGTGCTTAGGTTGATTGTACCATGAGCTTTGGGTGCTTTTCAAAAAAAAAAAAAAGGATCATGTGGTTCGCTTCATACGCGTGTCCACACACTATCATGTTTCGCACCATAAAACCCTTCTTTTATCACTGAGTTATAAGGCTTGCAGCTTTAATTGGGGGAAAGCTTAAAGTCGCCCGTAGTAGCATGACCGCCACCGATTTCAGTTGAGGTTATCGTCTTGATGTTTTAACAGTATGCTCTTCTATGTTCTCTTGATTTATCCAGTCGTTTAATTTTTCTTTAATTTTTCTAGTGGATCATGCCTACAGTTAGATTTTTCATGTTATTTTTTAGGTTTAGCTGATTGTCTAATTCTAATTTGGGGCTTCTGTTTTGGTTTTTTCTGTTTCTTCTAATGATTCAGTTTATTTTGCGTTTAGATGATTCTCACTTGAGCTATGCATTTTGACCTTCTTTTAGTCAATTTTCACGCTTATAGTTTTTGTAATTGAGGGATGAGCTCATGTCTATTTGCAGCTTCTTCGCCTGCACTAACCCTAAATGGACCCTTCATTTGGCATTAGGCTTTTCTTCAGTGAAAGTTTGTTTATCCTTGCATCATCGTCTAAATATCATGGATTTGCATAGAATTTAATCATAGATTTGTGGAAATCATCATGGGGTCATGGAGATGGAGCGTATTACTGAGTTTCAGATGAGTAATGTTCACATTGGACCAAGAAAACGGCAGCGATTTGGCTGGGACGTTGTTCATCTGGCAGTTACAGTATTAGATTTATTTCCTTTTCTTCAAATTTCTTTGATTTTTTTGGCCTTTTGTTTTGGTTATCTATATTTTGCTAGATCCTATTGAAATGTGAACCGTTAACCAGGAACATAAAAGAAAGGAAATTTAACAGGGTATGAATTTGTTAGGGTTGTAATTAGGTGATTAGATATGTTTTTGTCTTTTTTTATTGGCGATGTTGGAATTTGATGATGATAACTTTTATTGTAGTTTGCTTTGACAATCTACGAACCATTTTCACGACCAAAATCCCTCTACAATTACATATTTGTTTACAAGGTAAGGTTTTTTTTTTCAATTATGGATATGTGATTTTTGTCATTGTTAGCTCTTCAATCAGTTCACAGTTACATATATGTCTAAATTTTTTAGAGTGCATACAAGCCCTAGAATGTTTTCAAGGAGAGAAAGGAATAAAATCATACTAAACACATAGAAAAGAATTGTAAACTTTACATTCATGCCAGTAGGTATGGTGTATGACAACATATTGTTTTGTAGCAACCTTTAGAGCTTTGATGTACTTTTGCCTATTCACATTCCTTGATATTCAATTTCTGATTTTTAGAAGTTTAAAAAAAATTCTACATTGGTGACTATAACTAGATTATACTGACTTATGTTATCCTAAATTAACAGAACATGTAGGACTATAAATTCTCCATTATGAAGAAAGTCAAAAGGATACCCCTCATTTTAACTACATTCTTGATGAGTTCACCACAAATAATTGCAAAGTATACAATTCTTAGACCATGCGTAGTGGAAGAAACCTCACCCTTGGGCGTTTTGCGTCATGTGGCGATCCAGTCAGGAAGGGGTTTTATGGGGCGTTTTTCTAAAATGGGTGATGTGGGCATTATGTTAAAAGGAAGAATGCATGTGATTGGGCAAGAAAACAAGAATGCATGTGATTGGCCAAAGAATTGGAAGTAAGGCGTTGAATAAAGAACGCTGCAGCCCAAAATCTCCAAAACAACGCCCATGGGGGCGGAACTTTCGGCGTGGAGGGGCGTTCTGCAACCAAAAAACGCCGAAATTCGATACCACTACAGGTGGTCTTATGTATCCGTGAGTATCATGCATTCATGTTACAACTAACATGTCTAAGACACATATATAATAATATAGATATCAGATGTAATTATAGAAATTATTCTACACAGTTATAATCTAAATCTTGAAGAAAGCGATATAACAAGTTGTTTAGGGGAGGGGGGGTGGTTACTAGTGATAGGATTCTATCACTCCCACTATCCAATCAAATCATGCCATGTCAACACCCAATATTCTATCACTAGTGATAGAAATGTAGTGGGGGTGGTATCATTAGTGATGGGATTCCAATGTACAAGTATTAATGCACAATGTACAAGATACTCATTCATCACCCAATACTTCAACGCGTTATATATATAACTCGTTATACTCTATCACTCGTTATGAAATTGGGCGGGGCGGTGTTCCACGAGTGATACTATTGTATCACGGTAAATAACGTATCCACCCCGTGTGGCCTTATATTGGAGGCTTTAACTTTGCAAGCATTCCCGATTTATCATTTTTTTTCACTGTTAACAGATATGAGTCTTTAATGGTTTGATACGAGTTGTTATATATGCACCGTTATTTCCACGTCTTCCAGCTGACTAATAATTATTTAATTTCGATTGTTCCATATCATGCATTAGTTTTACACTTGGATAACCCCTAAACACACACCTGCACTTGGTATGACCTGTTAGCTTACCCATGACACGCCTGTTTTGCCAATCTTAATAATATTCACTTTATTTTAAACTTATTAAATAACACAATAGATTTATCTTTCTCTTTATGGTTGTCATGCAAGGCTGGGTCCATCTTATTTCTAGCTATTAAAAATGTTTATATAAAGTTGTTTCTTTTGTCATTGTCATGAATTTTATGGATTTAGCAGTTTAGCTCAGGAAGAAATGAACGCTTACAATCAAATATTGAGGTAACAGTTACAGAAGTTGAGATACTGTATCTTGATATAGTTTGTTTTCTTGATGCAAGTATGTTGTTCCTATTGCGCAAAAATAATACTCACGACGGAGTTAAAAAGTTTGTTTGATATTATACGTTATAACACGTGTTGGCAATGTTTCTGCCTTCGTGGCCCGCGCCGCAACGCGGGCGGCTCTAATTTCTAGTTAGGCTAAATTTGCAACATATTTCAATTTCTAATAAGTTATAAAACGAATATATTTAAACCAAAATAAAAATAAAAATAAACTATTTTTTCTAAGTAAATATTAAATATTAAATATGTGACGGTGAGGCTAAACGAATAATACCACCAGTCAAAGAATTAAGTTACACGTGGGGTTGAATTTTAGCTGGCATTCCAAGTGGACAACTGACATTTATTGTGTCAATCATGTATTATTTATTGTAATTATAATATGATGTATGTGTAGCGGATTGTGTCTCTTTGGGGAGTGATCAGGATTCAATTCCTGATATGGAGTTAAATTTGGTGTAATTTAGGAGTAGTGTTATATAACATATGTTCAAAAAAAAAATAAGAATGGTAAATATGGTGAGAATCATGAGAACGGATTAAAAAACCATGAGAATTTGATTAGAAACAATTCAAATTAAAAAAAAAAAAATTACACATATCATTATTATTATTCAAATACAATGTTAGAAATTATAGCTACTCGTTTAAATTTATGTGAATTCGTAAATAAAGAAAATTTATACATGTGTAAGTTTGCCATTTCATAAGCGTAAAAACATCTGATAAGAGTGATTTTAAAAGGAGAAATGAATTATTTGATGTAGTAAATTCTTTTTTTTTTTGGTGTTGTACTTTAACTACAATGAGGTTTATATTAAAAAAATGGCTTTGATTGGTTTTTCATTCGTTCTCACAGTTCTCGTAATATTTAGCGTTCTCAAGATAACTCTCATTTGTATGTGAATATACATACATACATACATACATACATACATACATACATACATGCATGCATGCATGCATGCATGCATGCATGCATACATATATACAGACAGACATACATACATACATACACACATAAATACACACACACACACATACACACATACATACATACATACATACACACATTCATACACACACACACACATACATACATACATACATACATACATACATACATACATACATACATACATACATACATACATACATACATACATACATACATACATACATACATACATACATACATACATACATACATACATACATACATACATACATACATACATACATACATACATATACATATATAGAGGAAGTGTAGAATGCAAAAGCCCTAATCCTACATTACATATGCGATGCACACAGCCCTACACGTGTCCCTGATGCATTTTTCTTACGTAACGGTATATCAGACTTTCATTCAATCAGCAGAGGGAAAATTAGACAATTCCAGATCCCAATTAGTTCGTTACACCACTATCCCGGTAATTATGATTCGTATCAGTTTCAAATTTTCATAATTCTGAAAAATATACATTACTGTTTTCGTTCGTTTCTGTGCGATTAGGGTTTTAATCGATTGTTGTTTGTAATGGATCCACAAAGCAGCACCAGAAGAAACACAAATGTTGATTTTGAAGATGCTGAATTCGTCAGTGATCACGTTCAATTGGCTGGTGATCAGATAGTTACAAACGAGAAAGTCAGAAATCCTAATTTTGTAAACGTAAATGTTGTAAACGAGTGTTCCGATAGTAGTAAGTTGTTAATTCAGATGTTTAAATGTTCGATTTTAGTTGTTTTTTTATAAACAGTCTAATGATTCTATTACTCTAATTGATTCTAATGTTTTTAAATGTTATTAGAGAGGTAACTGATACGTAATCAAATTGTTTTTAACTTCGCATGTCATGAGTATAACAATTTGCATGTGATCATATAACAAGCTGGTTTCACATGTTATGATATTATAATTCGCATGTATAAAACATGGAATCAAATTGTTATTTTCACATGTACTGAGTTCAACAATTCGCATGTTATTTCGTATGTGATGAGTTCAACAATTCGCATGTTATAAAACAATTCGCATGTTATAAAAGTCATAACATGATGTTTTCGCATAGATTGACACCACAAATCGCATGTAGCCTTCATTATATGTAAAACATGTTGGATTACTAGTTCTTAAGAAATTGTATTTTTTATCATTTAATTTAATTTTGTAGGTGAAAGGGTTTATATTCCCGAGGTCGAAGCATCAGCTACATCTGTGGTTGGTATGCATTTTAATTCCATTGAACAAGCATATGTGTTTTACCAAACATATGCGAAATTAGCTGGTTTTTCTGCCCGGAAAGGTGGTGAAACCCACAGTGGTGGTATAATCAAAACTAAATATTTTGTGTGCTCGAAAGAGGGACACAAGCCACTGTTTATTTGTGATGCTTGTGCAAAGGCTAAAAAGCCTCACAAAACAAGGAAAAGAGGAACCACTAGAACTGGATGCAAAGCGCAAATTATGCTTGGTTCGGTGGATGGGACATCATTTACAGTCAAGAAATTTGTTGCTGGCCATAATCATAAGTTTGTATGTCCTGAAGATCTTCATATGCTCCTAGCTTACAGGCAATTGTCAGAAGTCCAAGTGGAAATGATATGGGAATTGGGGACTCTAAACCTTGGCCCAGTCAAAGCCTTTCATATAATGAGAAAACGATATGGTGGTTTTGAGAAAGTTGGCGCCACTGTTGATGATTGCAAAAACTCTAGAGCTCGAATAAATAGTTATATAGGAGAATATGATGCGAACATGGTTATCAATAGGTTGACCGATAAAAAAGAATATTTAGTCGACTTTTCGTTTGAATATTCAGTTGATAAGGACAAGAGGTTGACTGGTTTGTTCTGGGCTGATGGGTTATGCAAGCGTAACTTCATGGAGTTCGAGGACGTAATATCGTTTGATGCTACTTTTAAAACAAACAAGTGAGTGTTTCATGAATTTATTTTTAATGGTTTTCGCATGTTATATGAATTTATAATCTGGAAAAATCACATGTTAGTAAATTATGGAAGTTAGGAGTTCAATACTTCGCACATTAAACTGGGCAAAATCGTATGTTTAAATCATTGAAGTTAGGAGATCAATATATCGCACGATAAACTAGCAAATTCGCATGTTACTAAAACATGTTCCTTGTTTTAATAATTTTTAATTTATTTTGTGTGTAGGTATAAGATGGTGTTTGTACCGTTTACTGGTATAGACAACCATTGTCGAAATGTAATCCTTGGAGCTGGGTTGTTGGCATCGAAGAGCATTGAATCTTACAAATGGCTTCTCAATTCATTTGTAAAGTCATTTGGAAGTCAGCCAAAGGTAGTAGTGACAGATCAGTACCCTGTGATGAAACAGACTATCGAGGGTGTTTTTGCTATCAGCCGACATAGATTGTGCATGTGGCATATAATGAAAAAAGAGGCGGACAAGGTTTATTATCCTATATTGTGTGTCATTACCATTTTGTTTACATTATATAAATGTTACATGTTGATAAGAAAAACATTTATTTGTGTAGGTTGGACACGAGTTGTGCAATAATGATGATTTTTAAAGGAAGATGTGCGATATTGTATGGACCGATTCCATTGAACCAGAAGTATTTGAGAGAGAGTGGAAGTTGGTAATGATTGAGTTTGGTCTTACCCAAAATAAATGGATTGATGATATGTTTGTGATGAGATCCATGTGGATTCCGGCTTTTTACCGGCATAAGCCAATGTCTATACTTATGCGAACAACTTCAAGTCAGAGAGTGAAAACCATTTTTTTTGCCAGGTGGCGAATTCACAACTCACTCTTGTAGAGTTTATGAATCATTTTGACGGTTCAATGGATGTCCAAAGGTTCAATCTGTCACGACCCCCGACCCCACCCTGGACGGGAGCCGCGAGCAGTCAAGTGGTACCGGTGGTTATTTTAAAATCAATGCAGCGGAATTGTTCATCAGGACCGTGAGTTAGGAAAAATATCAGAGTTTAGAAAACACCGGATTTTATTTATTAAATAGATGGGATAAAATCATGTTTTAAAAGGTAGCTTTAATATGGGATATACCCGAATACGTAAAACAACGTTTAATTTAATTTAATTTAGTTGATAAAATAAGCCACTTCTTTAAGCCTTTCGGTGCCGTCTCGCCATTCTTGTTCCAATCTACTGTAATTACCTGAAACGCGTTGTAAAAAGGTTTTGGTCAGCAGGAAATACTGGTGAGTTCATTCATTTTGTACAAAAACACATTTGTTATAATTCACAACATTAAGGGTTTTTATATTTGCCCCTATCTTATAATTAGCTGGTTCAGTTGTCACTCGACCGGATCTATGACTGTGGACATATCACTAATTAGGCTCGCCCACCTAAAGTAATAAATCGTTAGTAGTAATGTGCACAAAACCCCCACATACTGCCAGTAATTAAAGATTAGCAAAGACTTAATCACTGCAAAGTATAACTGGAAAACATTTAGGGTTTTGTAAAGCAACTTTAATAAAAAGAGAATGACTTACTTTGTAACTTTAGGGTTCAACTAGAAAGCCTTCTGGTATAATCTTGGGTATAACTCCTGAGCTATTTAATAAATATATATATTTGCACTCGTGTTAAGTATAGTAACCCTAATTCACCCTTATCCCTATGTCACGAGACAGAACCCCAACGAACTTAGTCGGGCAGAGCCTCGACATGCGTTATGGGGCTCCAGATCAATCGGAAAGGGTATCAGTGATCGGGAGTTAAAACACTTAAAACAGGGCAGGGCTTTATTATTATTATGGGTGAGAAAATATAATTTTAGAGAGAGGGGGCGATAGCAGGAAAGAAGGTTGGACAATTGAATGGCTGATGGTATCTTCTATTTATACTAAATATGTTAGCTTTGAGTCCAAGCAAAGCTTCCTGCTGCGCCACGTACACAGAATTTATTATACACACGTAGACATGTATTCATAAATGCATGCATGAATTTTTTATTTGCATGTAGGACACGTCCACTACATGAATGTGAATTCTTTTGATTAGTTTTATTTTATTATTTTATTTAATATATATATATATATATATATATATATATTATAATTAATTTAACTGCTTTACTTATTTGGCGCTTATAACTACTAAAATATGACATTTTATAAAATAATGAATATGTCATTAGAAAGAGAATATTTTTATCTACATTTTGGCCTATGTTTCTTTAAAGATGGAGTAAGTTCAAATATAATGTATTTTTATAATTTAATTATTAAAATATTCCTAGGCCCGTCTAGGTTAATTTACCCATGATCTATCCGTTTAATAACATAAGTTTTTATATTCTTTATCTTATATTTTGTGAATAAAATTTTTGTGAATGTTACATCCTCCCCACATTGTTTTAAATCTCGTCCTCGAGATTCACTGAAATGTGGAGGAATACATTTAGTTTGTCACTGATCCTAGTTTCTAAATATATTCTGGTCCTTGCTTTGAATTCCACTTTACTTTGACCAGAACTATTCTCTATGTTTTGAGACTCTTATCTTCTCAAGAGTTCTTAATGAAAGTAAAATTTCTATTAGCGTAAGTTTGAAATGTTTTGTGTCTTAGCACAACTTTTAGTTACAGGTTTCCTAATGTGCTAATAATCGCAAGGGAAATTCTTTATACTTTCGATGACGTCTAACTTAAAGAGTTCCTTCCGTTCATTTTGTCACACGAGTTTCGAGACGGTGGATTAAACGAAATAGTGTTTGATATCGGAATTATAGGCGTATACGAGAGATTCCTAATAAATCAAATTATCATTGACACACCTGTTCGTGATTTATCCCTAATGGTCAATCATTATGGTCTTTGGATTTCCTTATAGATATACATATCTATATAATCATATATTTTACATACTGTAATATACACACCATTCATAAGGTTAATGTATTTAACAGATTCATATTTCCAAAAACAGGTCAGACATCAGGTCATGGTACATAACATATACCCCATCTTACCCGGTCTTGCCGGAGAGGTACCCCCATCTTACCCGGACAAGCTGGAGAGTCTACTATACCATACCCAGTCTTGCCGGAGAGGTAATTATCATTGTATTTCCCTTAAATAGAATTCCTCTCAAGTCATGATTAAAAGTGCATAATTTATTATGGCTTATATCAAGAAACAACGAAATTAGTATTCTTATGATGGATCATATTCTAGAACCGAGTAGTACTAATAAACAAGAAATAACAGTGGCCAAGTGTTATTGCTTATTTATTATACTGACACTGTTCTAGTCATCATACTCACGGCATACCAATATCCATCACACTTTAGCTACACAAGTAATTAGCTTATCTCGAAGCTTATACTAAGGCATTTTTTTATTTATTTATTTTTTTATTAGGTTCAAGTCTAAACATCATCCTGGGTGTTACCAGTAAATATCAACATCTCAATTCTTTTTGTTTAAGCATAGGTATTATTATAGTTGTAACTTTCTTTTGTTTTGGAAAATGCAGTTTTGACAAAAATATCATTGTCTCTATTGACAACATGGCTAGGTTCAATGAGTATGCTTACAGTTAACTCTATTCATGCCTATATATTATTAGATTCCGTCGCAAGGAATATTTTATTGGGACATATGGCATTTTAAAACATAACACGTTTCATGATTTATTCTTTATAATTTCTTCATGTTTTCATATGGATCACCATTGATATATATATATATATATATATATAATACTAAATCATTTTGTAATATCTTTAATTTATAACAATCCAACTATATAACCGTTGATACCAATCATCGAGCTTATTTTCATAATTTTATTTACCCTTTTTATAAAAGTGGTATATTGAGATAAATTTCTGTTAAATAATATTTTGGAATTAAAGGATAGATAAATAAAAGTTTAAAGAAATAAATTAATCAAATATAACTTTATGGATTTATGAGAACAATTTCATTTTTAATTAATGGTTTGAACCATATTGGTTTAAAATATTAAAACTTAACTCTTAATTTATTGTATATTATATTATTTATTCAAAGAAGTATTATAGTAAGTAATACAAAGTTTGATGCTTCTAAAACTTATTCTAATTATATTGGGTAACAAGAGAATATATATATATATATATCTCAGACTATAGTAAAAAGATTTTATAATATTGTAATTTGAAATAAAGCTATATAAATGACAAATGTATTAAACACACATTTGAGTCAATTATTTTTGTGTGGGGCATCCATTTTAATTCTGGCTTGAAAATGAAACAATAACTAGAATGTTTTAGAAAAAATTTAATGTGCCAGGAAAAATAGATAAATAAATACTAAATTATTAAATTAAGTCGGGTAAGAAAAGAGATTTTCATTTAGTAATGTCTTTTACTTCTAATATTTTTTTTAAATATAATATTCTAAATGATAGAGAATAAAACATGACTATTTATACTAATATAATAATATTTTGAATATATACTTTCTTTAAATTATGTTATAGGGTTAAATGTAAAAAAAAAATTTACATGTATCCTGTGTAAAATAAATTTTTAATTTACATTATATACTTGTATAAACCTATTGTTTAGATGTTATTATAATGTACATATATACTTCCAATTATTAGTATGTGTAGCTTGTATATGTATAAAATTTTATATTTCATGATTACTTAAACCATGCCATTTACAAAACTAGTCAGATTAATATTTTAAAAGATTATAATTTAAGTTACAACTACAAGAGTTTATTGCATTCAATATATTTTAAAATTTTAAATTCTAAGGTACAGTGTTTTAGGTTAAAGCACTTAAAACAGACATTTGCCGATTTTTAAGAACAGCTTCCGTTTTTTTTTTCAACCATAGTAGAGTAACCGAGGCTTCTTCACTTATTATAGTATTTTTTGTTACAACATCATTTTATAAGAACAACTAAGGTAATAAAACAATATAACATGTATTTAGATGAGCTATAAGATATTATTAATATTTACTATTATAAGTTATGTTATGATCATCAATATCGTACTAGGGTTTATATTTCAACTGGGGTTAATAAATATAATAATAATAAATGTACCAAATATCTTATTGTAATATATGAACTTAGTCAACAGGTTAAAACATTTACTTCATAATGACCCTTTATTTACATTAATCAGTTTATATAATATTTATATCTAAACAATACTAATGACACAGAATCATTTTATTAAATAAATTAGTTTTAAATAATGTCGATAAAACATTATAGTTAAAACTGAAGTTTTTTTTATTGAACAAATATTCTATTATATATAAATATAAAAGCTATTCTATTTATATGATGTCTTGTAACTAAAGTAATAACTTAACTTTGCTGTTAACTAGAGTATTCTAGTTTGACAATTTTTTTCAATGGCTAAACTTCCTTGCTATGGGGATTGAACTCATGACCTCTACCTATTCTACACCTTAATACTAACTCACCAACACCATTTAACCATAAGATTTTGCAAAATAAATTAAGTATGCTAAAGTTGAATTTAAACTCGAAAAATAACATAGTATAATTACTATATATATATATATATATATATATGGTGGGAGTTGGCTAGAAAGTCCATTTTTCCTACAAAGTGTAAAAAGTCATAAAATACCATAATGTCAACCATAAAACATACTCAAAACCCCCCAACTAATAAAGTGAAGATTACTAAACGCCATATTTGTGGGTTTTGTGTTGTGTTTTGGATGATAAGGCTTTAATTATTGAATGACTAACATTAGTGTGTTTTATATTGATTATCTTGTTGTGTTTTATATTCATAGTTCTAGGATGGTGTGTTCGAAGTTTTTATGGATTGTTAGGGTTTGGATATTGTATTTTAGTGATTTCACTCTGTTATTTGTGGGTTTTGAGTGTGTTTTATGGCTGAAATTATGGTGTTTTATGACTTTGTACACTTTGTAGGAAAAATGGACTTTGTAGCCGAGCCCCACCCTATATATATATATATATATACATATAGGATTAGGTTCAAACGTGAACAAAATCCCAAACGTGAACAAAATCCCAAACGTGAACTGATCTGGGCCCTTGATTTTTATCATCTTGAGATTTTAAGTCAATGGCATGATGGTAATTATTTGATTAATTGTTACTAATTAATTAAATGAATAAGGGTATATGTGTAATTTGTATTTTAAACTGATTCCATAAATCTCGTTCTCTCTCACAAATCATCATATTCAATCTTTCTTCATCTTCCAACTTTCTCTCACCTTCATCCCCCAGATCCAAATCGAAGAAAAACATAATATTCAATCTTTCTCTCTCACATATCAAAGCCGACATCAACAAAATCCCACACCACACAGATCTGTCGCCTAAAACACCCAAAACCACCACCGTTTGATCCATTTTTCTCCGATGAAGTAGACGATGAAATCAGGCTTCGACGGTGGTTTTTCAGATCTGAATCGAAGAAAAAACGGATCATTTTTCAGAACCGAATCGAAGAAAAAACGGATCGTTTTGTAGGTAAACTCTTCTAATCTCCTCTTATTATTATCAATTTCATTCAACATATTTTAGATCTTGATTGTAATCGTTGATTTCTATTGTTTAATTTGTGTATTTTGATGCTCTGTAGCCCGGTAAGAAAACCCTCCCCTGCTTTCCTCTTACTTTCTGCAAATTGTTGACATTGATGACGATGGGGATGGTGCGGGCAGTGATGACGGCCGCGACAATAGTGGTGGCCGTCGGAGACGTTGACCGATGACACAGCTTCGATTCGGATTCAAAAGTCTATCCTGGTTCGATGTTTAATTCAAAAGTGTAATTAATATTGTGGGCTTAGTGGTTTTAGAAATTCAAAGAGTATCAAATCACATGTTATGCTCAATAGTCAAAAGGTTTGTCAGGCCCATGTGCATCAATATTGAAAGTCCAATTCATTGTCGGCTTAGTGATTTAGATCCTAAATATTGGGTTCTTTTTTAATGTTTTAATTAATTTATTTATTAGTTAATATTTAATTTTAATGATTATTGGTACAATGTTTAATGCAATGTACACATGTGTATTCTGATTTTTGCTCTGTTTTAATGCGATGTACACATGTGTATTCTGAGTTTGCTCTGGTTTTAAAGCGATGTACACATGTGTGCTCTGATTTTGCTCTGTTTTTAATGCGATGTACACATGTGTATTCTGATTTTAACGCGATGTACACATGTGTATAGCGTCTGTTTTTGTGATATCTCATAATTTTTTGTGTATTGAATGTGTAAGGTTCTTGATGTACACTTGTGAATTATGCAAAATATTAGTTGATGAGTTTTTTTGTGCTATTATAGGAGATTTCGTAACGAGAAAAGTGGAGACGGAAGGTCGACAAGGATGATTCACGTATGAGGTCGATAAGGATGATTCACATATGTTTGTTTGCTTGGTCGATAAGGATGTTTCAGCATACAACGTGGCGAATAATTGTAAAAGATTATGTTTTCTGTTTTTTCCGATTATGTTGGGTTTATTGTTTCTACCAAACTGGAACTTGTAATTATATGTTTTTTTTTTGTTTGGTTTGGAAAACATTATGGAACTTGTAATTTGTTAAATATAAAATAGTTTTACAGGTATTGTTTCTATGTATGTATTATGTAGCTAATTACACATATGTACGATGCTGAGTACACATGTGTACTGTTCTATTTATATCCAAGTACACATGTGTATCCCGCTAAAATATGAAGGTTACGTGGATCTTAAAAATCAAAATTCGAATTCTTGTGATGAATTTGAAATAAAAATAAAAATTGAAATATGGTGATTTGTTGTTTGTTTTGATAATTATCTTATTAATAAATAAAACATAATGTGGATAATGAATTTAAATTAGGAAAGATGTAACTTAATTTAATTCTTAAAATAATGATTTAAATCTATTTTTTTATATAATTACAATCCTACCCTTAAC
>JARYGA010053484.1:0-41189 GCA_030545235.1 Helianthus tuberosus
AATTTGAGTCTTAATTCTCTAATTCAAAATGCTATTCAAGATCCTTTAATACTCATAATTAACTTAATTAATAGGATGATTAATCAAGAATTGGAGTTATAAGACGATTGTAACTCGATTGAAAGACATAATTCTAGGGTTCATAACTAAATTCAAGATTTTTATAGTTTTACTTTTTAATCAAATTAGCTTACGCTATGCTATTCAAAATTCATGTTAATTGAGACTTTTACACTTGTTATGATGTTAGCTTTAGTTGTAGTAATTTCAAGAATTTTATTCATTATATTGTATAGATAAATCATTATATATTATTAGTTATAAATAATAAATTTGTGCTATCGGATTCATGATAACCATTTTATCCTATGTTAATTCTTGTAAATTTTCAGAATAATATTGGAAATTATAAAATATAATTTTACTAATTATTTTAGACTACATTCTATTTATTGTATAATTTTTTGAAAAAATATATATATATAAAATCTAAAACTTGTATTTTATCAATTCGTATGATTGCCTTTAGACTTTAGACAATTTAGAGACACTAATCATAACCTTAGGCTTAATTAACTTGTAATGGTCTTTATGAGTTATTTAGAGTAATATGTAAAACTAAATTCATTTAGACATTGATATTCATGGACAAACTAAAGGTAAATTACACTTTTCGTCCTTTATGTTTGTAACGGGTTGCAGTGGATAGCCTTTAACTTCAATAAATACAGACACAATCCTTTTATTTTAAAAACATGTTGCATGCTTCATCTTTTACCTCAAACCCAGTTAGAAAATTAAGTTAGTTTTGATCACGTGAGGGCATTTACCCAAATTCCATACAAAATCAACTCTCATGAGCATACGATTTTGCCCAGTTATTAAACTTTTCTTTCCACCAAGTATAATCTTCAATATTATCAAGTTTTGGTGGTTTTGAGTGAGTTCCATAAAAGTTTTCATGTTTTCTATTATCCATAAAAGTGAATGTGTTATAAAACTCATTGTAGAATTCTTCAGCCATGATCTTGATCTTTGAAACTAACCTGCAAACAAACAAACACTTGTTCAAAGTTGAAAAACAATCAAATATAAGTCTCGGTTCGTACGAACGTGAAATTGTGGGTTCGTACGAAGCAACACAAAACACAAATCACTCGGTCCGTACGAAGCTACCTATGTGGGTTCGTACGAAGCTGCTTAAAACAAATAATTCCGGTTCGTACAAAGCGACTTGGATTTGTACGAATGCACTTATCTGGGTTCGTACGAAGGCGTGAATACTGGGTTCGTACTAACTCAGCTCGTAACAAATTGCCACGTTTTTCATTGATTTGAATATGATTTTATTAGAATTTTGATCTGAAACTTTGTAGGATTGTTCAGAAACGTTTTTCACACAACATATCCAAAATTTAGCCAATTTTAACTGTGAAATCTTTTTAGATCTAAAATTTAAGTTCAAAAAGAATGAGTAGAATATGAGTAGAAGAAGATGTGTGTAGAAGAAGATGAATTCAGCTGTGATGAAGATGAATCTGCTTGAATCTTCGTGTCTTCAATCCGTGCAAACAGTCACCCTCTCTGATACCACTTGTGAATTCGCTCTGAGGATCGACTCCTTGACCGATGAATGCGATGAACACGTATCTTGTGCGGAATCCAAGTACGTGTGTGGATCAGACACAAAGGAGTAATTATAAGTTGTTTTCTATTACTAATTTAACAGTTTACAACCACGAAAACAAACGAGCAGAGCTTCGCCTCTCAAATGCTCAAAAGGTACAAATGAACAAGACCCTACAACTCTATATATAAGCATCGTGGGTTCGTACCAAGCTAGTTACGAATAGGCGTGGGTTCGTACGAACCGGCCCTTCGTACGAACCAGCTTGGTTCTCCCTTCATATGAAGCGGCAAATACGAATGCACATCAGCTTGTTGAATGGGTTCGTACGAACCTGCTTATGCTTCTTCATATGAACCTACAGTTCTAAACATGTAATCCTCAACTTAAACCATGTCTTGATCATTCGTCTCAGCTATGATACGTGATTGACGAAAGTGATAGACATACTGCACTCACACAATCTGATCAAATTGTATTAACTTTTTCTTTTGACCATCTTCTACATTGGTTGTGAATACTCATATATAATCGAGTACCAACATTCCATATGATTTGCTTGAATCCAATTTGTAAATCGTTCATCCCAACAATTAAACTCACCAATACTCATAAACTTAGGCGGTTTAGTTGATGTTCCAAGTTCATTTTCTAAACTCAAAATCTGAGCCACCCAACTAGGAGTTGTTGCAAATGCGTTATAAAATTAAGTATCCATCTTGTCAAATTCTCGATCTTCGTGCAAACGTACCTAAAAATCAGTCAAACAGGTCAAACATGTCAAACCAATTACTTCGTGCGAATGAAACTAGTATGGACAGGTTCACTCGTGCGAGTGGACTTTTTCAAAACAAAATTGAATTTTGATCTCTTTGCGCGAATGAGCAAAGTCTCTTCGTGCGATTGGAGGTTCCTCCGCGCGAGTGATTCGGTTGTACGAGTTTCAAGTTATGTATTTTTGCATATTTTTACAAATTTTTGATGATTCTGATTGTATTTTGGCCCAAATTTTTCAAGGGTTTATCAAAAACAGATTTAGAACAGTCTGTGAAAAATTCAGGTCACTTCGTCTGTGAGTTCGTTCAAATTGCTGAAATATGTTGAAATCTTGTGTTGATAGTCGTTAAAATTAGCCTCCAAGCTCTGATACCACTTGTGAGGACCATTTCGGCCTCGAATAAGCTCCGGCCGACTCAGATTAGCTCTCAATATTGTGCGGAATCCAATTGGAAAGATGACAAACACAAGATATCACTTTTAAACACTTGTTTCATTAACAAATTGAAGTTACAAAGCCTGAAACCATTTTGGCAGAGC
Source organism: Helianthus tuberosus (assembly GCA_030545235.1). NCBI lineage: Eukaryota > Viridiplantae > Streptophyta > Magnoliopsida > Asterales > Asteraceae > Helianthus > Helianthus tuberosus. Next base: position 2,945 of record JARYGA010053484.1, read on the forward strand.
TTCGCTACAAGTTGCCAAAAGTACTCAAATGCCAACACCCACTCACCTATTTCTAGGCAAGCCTCTCCGTGCGAATGGGTGTTTGAACGACTGAGACTCTCGTGCGAAGTGACCTAGTTCCCTTCGTGCGAGTGACACATCCCTTCGTACGAAGGACTCCTTCGTACGAAAGGGGTCTTACATGACTTTTCTGACACTTCTATCACGTAATCTATACATTCATACATGACACGATACATTTGATGAAGGCAACATACATCATGTATCAAAGGGCAATAATATATAAAGATCATCATTATCATCTGAAAACCTTGACATTTGTTGGGGTAGGTGGTGGAGGTCATGTTAACTCAAGATACAACTCACACGGACCCATTCCAGCTACTTATATCTAAATGTGGTTGCTTTTAAAACATGTATGGTATTGGTCTGTCAGTGTTTTTGGATGATTGCTCCACCTAATATAAAACAAAATGTACATGTCGAAAGGCTATAGGTGATAGTATATATAGATCATCACTATCATATGAAACCATAACATGAACTAGGCAAGGTGGTAGGTGTAACATTTCTAAAATTTTTATTTATATAATATATATAAAAACTTATGTTATTAAAAGGATGTATCATGGGTAAATTAACCAATTGAAATATGAGGTATTTTGGGCAAGTATAGGAACCATTTAATAATTAAATTATAAAAATCCATTATATTTGAACCTACTCTGTTTTTTATGAAACTTGGTTCAAAATGTAGATATAGATATTTTCGTTCTAATAACATATTCACTATTTTGTAAAACTTCATAGTTTAGACATTATACGCGCCAAATAAAGTGAAGCAGCTGAATTAATTATAATATATAATTAATAAAATAGTTGATAATGAAAATCAAATAAAATCATAATGCACGTTAGGTACTTGTGAAAGAAATTTATTCATAATAATACTAATAAATCTAAAATATTGAAAAATACATGAAAGATTTAGGTGGGTATACATGGAACCCCATAATGCCAAAACAAATAAAAAACATGAATGTAAATGGAAAGTGTCTACGTGTATGGCTGAGCTAAATTTTGAAGATATGTATGTGTCCTGTGAAACGTAGCCTCTAAGTAAAGAATTTAGGTATAAATAGGAGTTGAGAAGCCATTTGAAATGCACAGATTCTTCCCTTCTCACTCGATTTATTCTACATATATATGTTCCATATTTTCTTTAAGTATTACACACAAAGCCCAGCCTCGTTTTAAATATTGTAGCCCCTGATCACTGATACCCTGTCCAACTGACGTAGGACCCCGTAACGTATGTCAAGGCTCTGCCTAAATTCGTTGGGGTTCTGTCTCGTGACGTAGGGATAAAGTAGAATTGGGTTATTATACTTAAGTGTGAGTGCACTATATATTCTATTAAATAATCCAGGAGTTGTACCAAGATATATCAACCCTCCAAAATATTTCTAACACCCTAATATATTTAGAATACCCCTATATGTTTTTAAATACACCTCATACGTGAAAGCCGAGCCCGAAATACCATATAATATTAAAAATAATTAAAAACAAGAAAAGTTAAGTTGAGGCGGGCCGTGTAAGGTACCCCATAACCCTTACGCGGGCCGCGAGAGGCTAAAAAGGTGGCGCAGCCCGGTGCGGCCACGTGGCCCAACACCCGGCAAGTCTATAAGCTGACTCAGCCCAGCTATACGTTGACTGGAGGTCAACGCGGGCCGCGTAAGCCCTGCCACTATGTTACACGGGCCGCGACAAATCCAAACTCAGCACCTATAAATAGAACGCATCGGATCTCAGTTGAATTCGTTCATTTCTTTCTTTCTTAAGCAAAATTCAAAATAGAAGGCATAATACTCGGGTATTATACCCCCTAATTAAGCGAGGTTCTGCTCCGTTGTAAGTATTATAACCCCAGTTTCGTATTAGATACGCTGCCCGATTGATTTAGGGTTCCGTAACAACTGTCGTGGTTCTGCCCGACGTAGTTGTTGGAATACCGTCCCGGGGAGGGTATCATTAATATTTTCAAAGGGTTATGATACTAACCTATGTACATTTGTGTAAATTATAGATTAATCCCAGGAAGCCCTTACGCGAAGTCTAAGATAGCAATGTGAGTTTATCCTCTTTTTGTAAATGCTTTTATATATTTTTACAAAACCTTAAATGTTTTACAATACAATTAAGCGGTGATTGAGTCTTTGTAGTTCTTCAATTACTGTCGGTATGTTGGGGTTTTGTATACAAAATTTACTACCACGAGTAGTAAGTCGGGGATGACAGTACGTTACCATTGGACAATGAGTTAGCCAATGTGTAATATGACCCACAAGTCAGGATTGACAGTACTGAATGAGTAATTGTGTAGACATAAACAATGTGATCGCTCTCAATACTGTTTTAATTGATAAAATGTTTCTTGATTAAACTGGGATTCACTCACCAGTATTTCCCACTGACAAATGTTTTTAAACACGTGTTTCAGGTAACACAATGTGAAAGCCAAGTAGTAAAAAGCCAGCTCGAGAGCACAGACGACTTGTAAAACTGTGGCTATAAAAGTTATCTAAAATACTATGTTTTAAACTCAATAAAAGAGGGTTTAACCCTATGTTGTGTTAGTGCATTACGTCTATTGACTTTGTCTTGTATCATGTATTAGAATAGGATAGAATAGGATATCCAGTGCACAAGGTTCGAGAAACGATGTTTAGAAGTTAAGGAGGTGATTTCGCTCATAGGTACATGTCCATATAAGCGAAATCAGTAACATCAGATTTCGCTCATATGGCATGTACATATAAGTGAAACCTGTTCTAGTATAAATAGGTGCATTGTTGATTCATTTGGCACGGATCCAGAATTGTAACGAAGTGCTGCCAAAGTCTGTCCAGGTTGTAATCGTTGTTAAAAGCAATATAAGTGACAGATTATATAGTATCAAGTTGTTTTCGCATCCAGTTCTTTGATTCCGCCTTTGAACCGGACATAAAGCTCTTCTGATCGACTCAATAGGGTCAAACAACGATCCTACAAGTGGTATCAGAGCTCAGGAAGAAGAGTTTAGCTTGATATCATCCTCATTCTGACTTCTACACCTTCTTTCATCATTTCAGAGAAATTTATCGGTCAAAATTCGTTCAAAATTTCACAGACTGTGCGCAATTGGACATAGACAAACCCTGGAAAGTTTGACACTGAAATTCGGACTAAAAATGGATCAAATTAATCTACGAATAGGTTTCGCTTATTCGAATATTGTGTAGTTTCGCTCATTTGATCATCATATTTCGCTTTTATGTCATATAATTGAGAGGTTTCGCTCCAAATTGCTTGATAGTTTCGCTCTTAGGTTCAACATAGGTTTCGCTCCAAGTGCACATTTAAGGTTTCGCTTTTAAGGACATAAGGGTTTCGCTCATACGAACACCAAAGACCCCTAGTTTTGCTTATTTGTCAACCTGGTTTCGCTTTTGTGGCACAATACCCAGAGATTTCGCTCCTGGATCAAATAAGTTGAGGGATTTCGCTCATAGATCACTCTAATTTCGCTTCAGTGTCACATAATCAGAGATTTCACTCATATGAACATTCTGATTTCGCTCCAGTGACACATAATCTACTATTTCGCTCCAAGAGTCCAAACTGATTTCGCTTTTGAGACACAAAGAAACATAATTTCGCTCCAAGATACATGTGATTTCGCTCCAACTTCAACTTGATTTCGCTCATAGGGTTAAAACTGATTTCGCTCAGAAGTTCAGTCTGATTTCACTTGAGTGTCATATTTGGCTTGAAAGTAAACTTTTTTGTGTCGGGATCATTTCACGTCGATCGAGTGTCAGTCTGTTACAATTTATTTGATATTGATTGTACTGATTGTGGTTTGTTTGATTATCTGTCCAGGTTTACATCATGGCTGAGGAATTCTACAACACGTTTTTCAATGCGTTCACATCCGAATCGTCTGATGTAGCAAATGTTACACCAAAAACCATCACGAAGGTGATCAATGAGAACATCAAGCATGATAACTTTTACGGAACTCACTCAAAGCCACCAACTCTGGAAAGCATTGAAGATTATACCTGGTGGAAAGAACGTTTTATCAACTGGGCGAAAGCGTATGCTCATAAAAGTTGGTTCTGCCTGGAGTATGGATATGAAAGACCAAAAGATGATAAAGGCGAATATCTTTCATTCAAGAAGTTTTCCAGAGAAGATAAATCTGAATTCGGAGCTGAACAGAGAATGATAGCATTGATCCAGTCGGCAATCAGAAATGATATTTTTGCTTTACTAAATCATGACGGGTCATCTAAATCTGTTTGGGAAGCTTTACGAGTTAAAGCTGAGGGGGGTAAACAGATTAAAAAGAACAAAATCGCTTTATTAAAGAAAGAATTTGATCTGTTTGATAGTATTAAAGGAGAGACAGTGAGGCAAATGATTGAGAGGTTTTGCCATTTAAAACTTGAACTTGAGAGATTTGAGATAGTGAAACCAAGAGAGGAACTGATAGACAAAGTAATTGAAGCGTTACCACGAGCAGATCAGTGGCAAACGTTTGTTTTTATTCTGAAAAATGATGTTTTGTTTGATACAATTTCTCTTGATGCATTGTTTGAAAAGATAGAGAGTCATGATCTGGAGCTACAAAAGCAAAACAAGATAACTGATTCTTCAAATCAACAGAATATTGGCTTGTACTACAAAAGGAGTGTACCTTTGGAGAAAGGTGTTGGTTCACCAAAGACAGCATTCATTGGTGAGAAAACAAAAGAACCCGAGAAAAGCTCATCAAGTTACAATCCGGGTTATCATTCATCGGCTTCAAAAGCTAGTTCTGAAGATGCAGAGGAGATTTTATGCAACATTGCTCTTAAGCTAAAGAATTCCCCAGCAATGAGCATCAATGCAGCTAAGCAGCAAATGAGTTTTCTTGCGTCTGTTCTGGAATCGTATGAAGGTCTTGTAGCTGGCAAAATTGGAAACTCTGAGTTAACCAAAGAAGACTATGACCAGATTGATCCGGAAGAGATGGAACTCATTGATATCCGTTGGTGCTTAGCAAGTTGCATCCGAAGAGCTCAAAGGTATATGGAAATTACTGGGAAACAATCTCTTGTAGGTGCATCAACAAAGCTTGGATTCGACAAATCCAAAGTGACTTGCTTCAAATGTAAGCAGAAAGGTCATTTCAAGAGAGAATGCACTAATTCTGCAGTTGGTGGAAATGAACATCCATTCAATGATGATTATTATAGAAAGGCGATCTACCATCGAAGCAGAGAAGAGCCAAAGTTGATTGAAGATAAACCGAAAGAGAAATCAAGAGCTTATGCTGTTATTTACGAGGATGAAGGTTATGATTGGTCTGAAATTTGTCCAGAAGAAGATCGTTTAGAGAATGTTCATAAAACAGCTAATGGGAGAGCTATGACAGAAGAAAGAAAGTTTGTTTTTGTTGCTGAAATTCAAGATGAAAACAAAGACAAAGACATTGCTGAAACCCGTGAAGAAAAAGTTGAGATCAAAGAGAAAACTCGAGAAGAAATCTTAAGTGAGAAAACTTACAGAGAAAGAAACATCGTTCTGAACAGAATGGATGATATGCAGGAAGAGTATGAGATTGCTGTTAGTAGCAAAAGATGGGATAAAAAGAGAGAATGCTACTATAACAGAGAAGGAGAACTAGTTGTTCTAAAGAAAGACATAATCTTTGAAGATGTTCTTCTCATAATTCCTTCAAGAGCTGAATATTATAGGAATGTGTTGAAAGATGACAGATATGCAAAAAGGCATGAAAAAGAGATCAGATATGCCATGTTATCGTGTCTGAGAAAAAGGGATGAGGAGAGGATGAAGAAGAATGTTGAAGAAATGGTGAACAATCTGAAGAAAGTTGCTGAAGAGATTAAAGCAGAAGCTGTTGAAGTTGAGGTTGTGAAGGAAATCAAAAGTGAAGAAGTGGTTGTGAATGAAGAGGTTGAGAAAGCTGTTACTGAAGAACACCAAATTGGAGAAGATGTGAGGAAAGAAGAAGAAGAAGTAAAGAATGAGAATTTGGAAGCTGGTAATGTTGGTGATGAAGTCGACATTGAAGAAAAGCAAGATGATGCTGAGTTGAAGCAGACAAAAGCTGCTGAAAACACCGAAGTGCCAATCACTGAGGTAAATTCTGATTCTGAAAACTTGAAACTGATTGATCAGTGTAAGAAATGCATGGAACCGTGCAGAGCTTGTACTGAAAAAGATGAGCAATTTAGAACAAGAGATCTTAAGTTCACAAAAATTGAAAAGATTTTCAAAGAAAAATGCAAAGAAATGCTAGAAAAAGAAAAAGTTTTTAAAGAAAATGATGAAAAACTTTCAGAAAAATGTAACAAATTAGAGAAAGAAAATGAAGTTTTGAAAGAAAATGTTTTGAAAATGACAAATGAATGTGAACAAAAAGAAATTGCTTGTCAAGAAATGAAAATGGAATATGACTCAATGAAATTATCATATCACATTACAAAAGAGTCATATGATAAAGTAAAAGACGAAATGAAATATGCTCAATCAAGAATGAATTATCTTTCTGAAACAACTAAAGAGCTTAAACGAATGTATTCTATAAAACAAGATGTTGTTAATTCCTATATTGAGGATGTTGCTAAGCTAAAGCGACAGATTGCTGATCTAGAACAGGATAACAACAAATTAAAGAGTTATCACGTGTCGTCATATGTGCTTGAACGGATTTTCAATATAAAACCGGGAGATGGTGAGTCTGAGCAAAACAAGAAAGGCATTGGCTCAGAGTTTCATCAAGTTCCACCACCGGGAAAATTTGCTTTTTATGATGAGGAAAAGGTCGAAAAAGCTTTCAACATGGTAGACTAATTGCCAGACAACATTGACATAACCTATTCCAAATCTGATGATTCTCATGATTCAGAGGTGGTAGGTAAAGTCGTTGAAAGTGTGTTGAACGAAGAATCGATTGTTACAGGTAAATCTGAATCACAGGATGAAGATGAAGGAAATCTTCATGATGGATATCTGAAAAACACAAAATCCGAGAAAAATTTAAATGATGATTCAAAGGGATTGGTTTATACCATGATTGGATCAGACAAATTGTTCTTAGATGTTGTATTCCCGATTCAGAATGTGATTTCAGAAAAGGTTGACAAAGTTTTCAAAATGGTTGAGATTGAAAAGTCTGAGATTTCAAAGTTTGTTGGTAAGAGTCGTAAAGGTTCGTATAACAAACCTGGTTTCAAAAAGAAGAATATGAAGGCTGGTTTGGGTTATAAGAAGAAACAGAATCGAAACAAAAATGAGACGCCAAATTATCAGGCAAAAATGAGTTTTGTTCAAGGAAACAGCTTAGCAGAAGAAAAAGAACTCAAAATGAAACAGTCTAATGATGAGTTCTTTGCTAAAAAGCAAAAGCAACAACCACAGGTCAAAGATGTGTCCATGAGAACATGTTTCAAATGTGATTAAAAAGGACATCTTGCACGCAAGTGTCCTAATCTAAAACCTGTGGATGTTGACAACAAGAAGATTGATGCTGAGTAACAAAAATATGAGAATGTGAGACAAAGGTCAACCAGATTTGACTCAAAACAAACTTGGAGGCATAACACAAACAAGTTTGTTTCGAACCAAACCTGGAAATCAAACATGAACAGGTTCGATTCTAGACAGACCTGGAATTCTCACACACCCCGATTCAGAACAACTCAAAGTTGGAAAACAACTGTTGATATGATAAAACCCCAAGAGTTTTGGAAACCAAAAATTGTTGTTCAAAAACAAAGTGTTCAAAAAGATTCACATTTTTACAAACGAGGAACACCAAAAGGTCAAACATGGAGTGTTAAGAAACATGTTGAATTGGTAAAAGATGAGAAAGTTGAAGTTAAAATTGCGAAAGCTTTTGAGAAAAATGACAAAGAGTTTCCAGCATTGAATGAAAATTATTGTGTTGAAATGCCTAAGGTTCAACAGACCTGGGCTAAATTGTTCAAGTAATTGAGTAGTTTGTTTGTGCAGGTGCTCATGGAATTTGAAGATTGTGAGTTTGGAATTCAGAGCAGCCTGGCACATGGAGAGGTGGAAGAGGCTGCTGGATCCTGGTTTGGTTGAACAGGGAATTTATATGTTTTTCTGTAAATAAATAAACAATATTTCAAAAACCCTAAAAATTGAAAAATTTGAAAAACCAAAAATATGTTTGTTTTTAATTTTTGTCAAAAATAGAAAATTACAAAAATATGTGTTGATTGAATACGCCGAAACCCTCACGGCTGAACAAACATGATTAATTTCACAAGATTGAAAAACGGTTTTTCAAACTGTAAATATCAATGGGTTCTAAATCATGGGGGTACGTTATATTTTCTGCAAATCAGTGCATGAGAAGCAGAAAATGGATTGCGAAACAAAGCTATCAGCATCGTGTTGTCAAATTTTCTTTAAATGGTTTTGCATTTTAGGGGGAGAAAATTTGTTAGAAAACACAAAAACATTTGAAAATTTTGAAAAAGTCAAAAACATGATAAAATTCAAAAATTGAGTTTTCGTGTAAAAAGAGGAAATGATAGTACATCAGTAGACAGTTACAGTACGCTAAAGAATTGGAAAGTCAAAATGTGTTAAACAATCTCACTGTGGATGTGTCGGTAGATTTTTGCACATTTAGTAAACTTTTTCGGGATATAAACCTAAATTCAAACTTGCTTATTTCGTGGGGAACACTACTTGGATATATAGGTAACCCCTGAAATCTCGTTTGAAAGGTTCCTCTTTCTAAGATACTAGGTCTTTATGCTTAGTGATATCTGGGGTATTATCTCGGGACTTCTGATTTTGCGGAAGCAATGGCCTAGTCCCTGGAGAATACTTTCTGCATTGCTTGAAATATAGCGCCGCCCTCAGCAAATTGATGAAACAATAAAATTGATAGTCATTGCTGTTGTAATACAAAAGATCCTCTAAAGGGGACACACCAAAAGTCGAGCCGTCATCTCTCTGCTGAACGGAAGTTCTGACCTGAGCTCTCATGGTTTCGTACTATAATTTATTCCCCTTACAGATATCATCTAGGTATACTCACCTGTAAGACTGAATATTGGGATCTGGATACGGGAGTATATTCAAGAGGTGGGACACATGAATGAGTTTAAGTTCTTAAGACATCTAATTCGTATCCTGAATCAGTTGAACTTTGTGTGAAAATTTAAGTGGATCAGTATATCGACAATCTAAGTGAATTGTTTAATTCTTAAAGTGTAATTAAGCTCAACGGTACTTGTGACTTGTCATAAACTGATATGATCCTCTGACGCATACTCAAACAAAAATATTGTCTGTAAATATGTTTGTACATATTTCTTTACTGCTTTATACTTTCAGAAAATACAAAAAAGATTTTGATTTCTGCTTTATTTTCGACAACTGATGTCTGAGTGCTGAGTTTCAAAATCTAAGTAAGCTGATTGTGTTTCTGAAAATAAAACAAGTTCATTAATTTGAAACTTGAAGTTTTAAAATCAAAAATATCAAAAACAGTTTGTGATATCTCCAAGGTCATTAGTTTGAACTTGGATGATTAACTGTGAGGGAGTTGGATTCTTTAATGCTGCCATATCATTTAGTTTGTTGATAGGGGAAGTGGATTAGAGAATTTGATTGATAATATGAAAACATTGTATTTATGAATGTTTGAGTAGTTGCAGATAGTCCAGACTACGATCCCGAGAGCAGAGTCTGAGGGGGAGTCTGAAGACAAGCTTGAAGCAAAGAGGAGCTTGTAGATGGAAAGCTAGGTGTCGATCCCAAAGCACAGAAGCTTGATGAAAGGGAGAGCCTGAAGCTGATAAGAAGAAGAGAAAGATTGTTGGATGCTTACATTGTTACAACTTGAAAGAAAAGGCAGAATGATCAAGACTGAAGATGTGTCATATTGAAGATTAGTCACTGAAGACTTTGTCAATATCCGAGGGGGAGTCTGTTAGTGCATTACGTCTATTGACTTTGTCTTGTATCATGTATTAGAATATGATAGAATAGGATATCCAGTGCACAAGGTTCGAGAAACGATGTTTAGAAGTTAAGGAAGTGATTTCGCTCATAGGTACATGTCCATATAAGCGAAATCAGTAACATCAGATTTCGCTCATATGGCATGTACATATAAGCGAAACCTGTTCTAGTATAAATAGGTGCATTGTTGATTCATTTGGCACGGATCCAGAATTGTAACGAAGTGCTGCCAAAGTCTGTCCAGGTTGTAATCGTTGTTAAAAGCAATATAAGTGACAGATTATATAGTATCAAGCTGTTTTCACGTCCAGATCTTTGATTCCGCCTTTGAACCGGACATAAAGCTCTTCTGATTGACTCAATCGGGTCAAACAACGATCCTACATGTTGTAATAAGAAACTTGGGTTTTACCCATGTGATTATTAATATCAAATAAGGTGGTTTTACTCTGATAAAATATTTCCTAACTACGGTCCTGATGAAATTTCCGCTGCCAAATTAATAACTGATACCACCACAAACGAATGTTCGTGGCCGCCCGTTCCCGGGACAGATAAGGGGGCGGGGGTTGTGACAGAAGGTGGTATTAGAGCCTAGCCACTGGTTCAAGCCAAAGAAGTGTTCTGCTGACACTTAAATTTAAAATTCTGTGTTAGGAAATAACTTATGTGATTATGTGTTTTATATTATTTGACCATTTGTTAGTCTACAGTATGGGTAAGAAAAAGATTTCGGATATCTATCGTCAACTAGATAGTTCACCAAAAGATAAGGGAATCTCATTTCAACCAAATCCCTCAGGATACTCAGCAGATACTAAGGAAGGAATATTTATTCATAAGGCACAGTCTAAGAAACCATTTACCGCTAAGAAGAGAAGTAGGATTATTAGCAAAAGTCGAGAGAAAATAAAGAAGTCATAACCAAAGGGAGCGATAATCAATAAGGAAATAAATACAAAAACTCAGGAAACAGGCAATAACTTACTAGGGGAAGATGAATTAGATGAACAATGGGTAAATCTCCATATGTTAGCCACTACAGCAGTAAATGCTAACTTATATTAAATAGTTGAACCACCAAACCAGTGCCAGTACCCATGCCACCTATGAGCTAGAAACTTTAAAAGGAACTTTGCCTATTAGATAACAACTTAGTAGAGACATGAGATAGAATAAACCTTATATAAAAGCTTGTTGAGCATAATACTTCTATAACCTAGATAAACTAAAATAAGTTATGGATGTGTAATCACTAGTATATTTTGAATTCCAGTGTAGTTTGTAATAAATACATATATATATATATATATATATATATAAGTCGCAATGTTCATCATTTTTAACCAATCTATTTTATGATTGTACTCATATGTTTGTACTAAAAATTTGTCTGTAATAATTAATACCACCTACTCAAATAATATCATAATATGTATACGTTAAAATAGTTAAAAGAATCATAAAATATTTTATTTAGAAATGGAAGTTGATCAGTTAAAATAATTACACGATTTATTATTAATACATGTTTCAATACTGTCATATATATCATTAGATCTGACATATAAAATATACAAATGTAATCATTTGTATACCTATAAAAATGTATTTAAATACATTCAAATGTTAATATACATCAAACTAAGTTAGTTATTAATAAAGCAGTCTTGTTTATGATTCTCTTTTGGAACCAATTATTTACTTTGGTTTAAAATACATATTTATATGATATAAAGCTCTAAACCTTTGTGATTTTAATAATATTGTTTCAAAATAATTTATATTTAAATAAATAAAACCGAAGCTATTGAATTAACCAAAAGGATTTTAAGAATTAATAAAAATTTAAAAAGATTGCTTTAGTGGATCTAGCCAAAGTAAAGTTTTGAAACCCAGGTGTACCAATTTACCACTCCATTTTATCCCTTCTGGTTTGTAACCAGTTGACCGTAAGACTTCATACTTTCATAGTTTTTAACTGATGATGGGATTACTTGTAAAGGTTTCCATTAAAATACTTAGTAATAAAATAGATGATTAAATGAATATGATGGGTATTTATGATTAAATAAAATCATTTAAATTTTTTAGAGATTTGGGTTGATTAGACTATGTTGAAAAGCCTAACTAAACGATGAAAGCATTTCTATAATATTAAGGTATGTCCAGAATAGGTCTTATGCATGGAGATAGTTAATATAAGATTATAAGATTAACCAATCATATTAGTTATAGGATTGTGTAAAGAAAAGTATTCGAGTCGCTGGCTAATGTATAATAGTTAAATAATACAATTCTATTATATTTGAAATATATATATATACACTATAATACATTTAAATAATATATACGTGTATATAATATAAACATATATATAATTATATATATATTAGGATACATGTAAAAATTTATAAAAACTATAAAGGGAGGATATGATCAAAAGGGTCATTATATATATCACGATAATCATATAGAAATAACCAGGTTTTCATTCTCTATCATTTAGAATATTATATTTTAAAAGAAGTAATAAAAATTTTTATGATGTATAATAAAAGGAAGGAAAAGATGAATCTGATGGGTTTGTACAATCGGTACATATAAAAAAAAGATTAAATAATTAATTTTTAGAAATAAAGATATTACAAATATGAAAACATCTTTTCTTATCCGACTTATAATTTAGTATCTATTTATTTATTTTACCTCGCACGTTAAAATGTTCCTAAAACATTCATTTTTTTTTTCAAACTAGAATTTAAAATGAATGCCCCACATAAGAATAGCAACTCAAATGTGTGTTTAGTACGTTTGTCCTTTATAAAACTTTATTTAAAAATCAGATTACAATTTTAATATTGTAATATCTTTAAATTATTATTGTATGGGATATACATACATATTTCAATACATGTATATTACTCAAATATATTTAGAATCAATTTTTAAAACGTTAAACTTTGTATTACTTACTATGTTATGTGTTTTAAGTTTATACTATACATTAATATTTAATCTTATATATATATCCGCTATATTGTTATGAATTACAAAAAGTAATTTATGTATAGTATATATATCTCTTGGTAACCCATAAATACAATGTCATGGATCACATATGCACATATTCTTCTAAATAATGCCTCGCAATCTTAAATGTATATTATAATTGATTTTTATAAAGGAAAAGGTAGGAATGTGATAATTGGAATAGATATATAGATGGTTACTTGAGGAGAAATTATTAAGGTAATATAAATAGTGAGTCTGATATAGTTTAACCCATTAGTTAAAAATGAAATTGTTCTTATGAGTCCAGAAAATTTATATTTTGAGTAATTTATTAACCTAAACTTTTAATTCCAAAATATTATATTTGACAAAAATTTATTTCAATATACTACCTTTATAAAATAAAGTTATGGAAATAAGCTTGATGATTGGTACCATCGAATGTATAGTTATTATTTTATATATGTGTGTATATATTCCGTAAGCTTAATATTAACTAAAGACTTGAAATTTTATACACATATATGCATATACCCAATAGAATTTCTTGATGGTATACCCAATATAATATCTTCTGTAAGATAAACATAAGAGAAAATGTCATTGGTATTTCATATGAAAATATGAAGTTATTATAAGAATAAACCATGAAACCTACTATGTTTTAAAATGCCATTTGTCTCAATGAAATATTCCTTGTAACGGGATCTAAGATTTTATATGCATAAATAGAGTTAGCTGTAAGCATACTCTTCACATTTAACCAAACCATAGTTTCAATGGAGACAATGATATATTTGAAACTCCATTCTCCAACCAAAAGAAAACCACAACCATAATAATATCTATGCTTAAATGAAAGAGTTGGGATATTGATATTCACTCAGAACAGTATTTAGATTTGAACTTAAGAAGAATGCCTTAGTATAAAGCCTTGAGATAAGCCAATTACTTGCATAGATAAAGTGTGATGGTTATTGGTATCCCGTGAGGATGATGACTAGAACAGTGACTGTATGATAAATAAGCGATAACAACTGGCCACTGTTATTTCTTGTTTATTGGTACTACTCGGTTCTAGAATATGATCCATCATGAGAATACTGATTTCCTTGTTTCTTGATGCAAACCATAATAAACGAGGTACTTTCAATATCATTATTTGAGAATATTCTATTTATGGGAAATACCATGATAATTACCTCTCCGGTAAAACTGGGCATGGTGCGGTAGACTCTCCAGCTTGTCCGGGTAAGATGTGGTTACCTCTCCGGCAAAACTGGGTATGGTGCAGTAGACTCTCCAGCTTGTCCGGATGAGATGGGGTTACCTCTCCGGCAAGACCTATAAGATGGGGTATGTGTTATGAAATTCCCTAAATAGTACCATGAACTAATGTCTGACATGTTTTTGGAAATATGAATCTATTAAATACATTGACCTTATAAATGGTATGTATACCACCAGTATGTGAAATATATGATTATATAGACATGTATGTCTATGAGGAAATCCAAAGACCATATTGATTCTTATGAATAAATCACGACCAGGTGTGTCAATGAAAATTTTAGATTTAATCCGGAATCTCTCGTATACATCCATAATTCTGATATCAAACACTATTTTGTTTCATCATCCATCTCGTAACTCGCGCGACAAGATGAACGGCAGGAAAGTTGGGACGCCATCGAAAATATAAGAATTTCCCTTGCGTTACTTTAGATTATTGACACATTAGGAAATCTGTAATTAAACATTATGCTAAAACACAAAACATCTAAAAACTTACGCTAATAATAATTTTACTTTCATTAAGAACTCTTGAAAAGATAAGAGTCTTAAAACATAGAGAATAGTTATGGTTAAAGTAAAGTGGAGTTCAAAGCAAAGACCGGAATAAACTAGGAACCTGACAAACTAAAAGTATTCAGCTATATTGTTGGTGCATACGTCTGTCGACTTCGTCTTGTATCGAGTCTTGTATTAGAATTGTTAGATCAGGGCGCGTTGTACGAGAAAATAGGAGGTTTTAGGGTGTGTTTGATCTAATTCCGCTTGAGTGGGTGATTCCGCTTGAAAATGACAAGTAGCACTTTCAAGCGAAATCAACCAGGTTGATTTCGCTTGAACTGTCATATGTCACTTTCAAGCGAAATCCCATCCCTATATATACCTTCCAAGCGAGATCAGTAGTAACACTCATCATTCCGGTACCGAACTGCTACCGACGAGTCGTTTGATCTATAAAGCTGTGATATTAATAAAACAAGACGATTAATAGTGAAACAAGCTGTTTTCAACGTCTGTTTCTTAGTTTCCGCCTCTGAAACAGACTAGAGCTCTTCTGATTGACTCGTTTGGGTCACAAATCGATCCTACAAGTGGTATCAGAGCTCAGGAAGAAGAGTTCTTGCCAAAACAGCCACATTTTCTGACTTCTACACCTTCTTTTTGAAATTGAACTAGTTTTCACGGTCAAAAAGTTCTGAATTTCACATATTGTGTGCGAAACTGTGTTTTAATAAATCCTTGAGAGAATTGGACCTTAATTCTGCTTAAAACTGGTAAAATACTTAATTCCGCTTGAAAATTCGACCGCAAAAGATGACGTCAGCAGCATTTCAAGCGAGATAAGCAGGTTGATTCCGCTTGAAATTGTATTTTCGCTTGAAATATTCATCTTATTCTGCTTGAAACACCTGATTCCGCTTCAAGTTGATATTCCGCTTGAGAGTGTACTGCTTCAAGTGAAATCAGTTATTTCGCTTCAGGGTTATTTCGCTTGAGTGTGATTTTTCGCTTGAAATTGTATTTTTGTGAAAAAATTTTCCGAAACATGGACGAGGATTTCTACAATGCATTTGCGACACTGATTGCACCTGTTACTGCTGCCGAAACAGTGTATAGTGAGAATGAAACAGGAACTTATCAGAAACCACCAAAACTAATGTACATTGAAGATTTTCAAGGATGGAAAAATCGATTTGAGAACTGGGTGCAAGCTTACAAATTTGATGCATGGTGTTCATTGTTGAAAGATTATGAGAAACCAAAGAATGAACGTGGGATTGAAAAAGCTATTGTTGACTATTCAGAGGGTGACAAGTTGAAATTTACAAGTGAGAAAATGATGATCAGTATTCTTCAACAAGCGATAAAAGAAGATATTTTTGTTTTGCTTCAACATGATAATACAGCTAAGTCAATTTGGGAAGCATTGATTCAGAAATTCAAAGGAAGCGCATATATGATTAAAAACAAAAAGGCATTATTGAAGAAATTGTTTGATATGTTTTCAGCTTTCGACCATGAAACAACAAAGCAGACCATTGATAGATATTGTCATTTGGTATTGGAAATGAAAAGATTGAATATTGAGAAAGAGGATGATGAGTGGGTCGATAAACTAGCTGAAGCACTACCACAGCATAAGTGGGGAACTTATTTGATGATTTTAAAACATACAAGAAAGTCTGAGAGTATGAATTTGGCACAGTTCATTCAGAAAATTGAAGAGCAGGAATTGGATATTCAGAAAACTGCTATCATGACGAATCCAAATGCTCAACAAGATGTCAGTTTGTATTACAGAGGAAACAAGTTTGATGCTACCCCCAACCCTAGTCCAAAGATCCAAACTGGTTTTAGTGCTGACAGCTCATCTGGAACAAAGGGTAGTAATGTGACAGAGAGTGGTGGATCTTCATCTTCATATTCAAGTTTTGATCTAAATCATACAACATCAAGTTCTCAAAGCCAAAATTCAACAAATCTTCAATGCAATGTCACTTTGAACATTCAAAATGGTCAGAATTTGTCTCCAGAAATAGCCAAGCAACACATGGCATCACTCGTTGCTATGTTGGAATCTTATGAAAGTTTGATTGCTGGCAAGATTGGAAATCCGATGCTTACAAAAGAAGATTATGACCAAATTGATGCAGAGGAACTTGAGTTGATGGATGTGAAATGGTGTATGGCTAGTGCTGTTAGACGTGCAGAAAAATTTCAACAAATCACAGGAAGAGATGAGTTTCGGGGATTGGCTAATTCTCCATTAGGATTTGATAAGTCAAAAGTAACTTGTTTTCGTTGCAAAGGAAAGGGACACTTTAAACGAGAGTGTAAAAACCAAGAAGCAAACGAGAATCAAGAAAAGAACAATTATTATCAGAAATCAATTTTCCATCAGATTGCTCAACAACCGCAAACTGCACCTGCTCGTGCTATTGAAGATGGAAAGAAGAAAGCTTTACTTATTCATCAAGATGATGAAAAAGTTGCAGAGGGATTTAGTTGGGACAAATACATACCTGGTTCAGCTCTTGTTGCTAAAATTCTGGGTGAAGATGAAGCTAGTCAGAAAAGAATTCCAATTTTTCCAGATCTTGGAAGTGATATTGATACTGATGATGAAGAAGAACATCTTAATAAAGCTAGAAAAGGCTTAGATCCTGACAGCTTTAATTTCTTTTTTGCAGATAAAATGGAAATGCTGAATCAGAAGAAGATTGCCAGATTGAAGAGAGAGTTGGAAGCAGCAAAAATTCTAGCTGATGAAAAGGCAAAGACAGAAGCTGGAGAAGCTAGTGTTGAACCAGGAACTGAGAAAGTAGTTGAAAAAATCATTGAAGTGGAGAAAGTGATCGAAAAAATAGTCGAAGTTGAGAAAATAGTTGAAGTAGAAAAAATTGTTGAAATAGAGAAAATTGTCGAAATAGAAAAAATTGTTGAAGTTGAGAAACTCGTTGAAGTTGAAAAGACTGTCGAGGTTGAAAAGATAGTTGAAAAATTGGTTGAAGTTGAAAAACCATGTTTGAAGTGTTTAGAGTCTTGCCAAGTTTGTGCGGAGAAAGATAAGAAGATTGCTGATTTGGAGAAAATTAAAGAAGATTTACTGTCCGACGTGAAGTATGTGAAGGAGTCATATGATGTTCTGAACAAAACAGTTGATAGTTTGAAAAAGACGAATTCAGAAATTGAAAATGCAATGACAAAAATGAGCGCAACATTAATGACAAAGCAGAGCGTTATTAATGAGTATATTGAAGATTGTGCTAAGCTGAAACAGGAGTTAGAACTTGAGAAGATTGAGAGTGAAAGGATTAAACGATTACTGTTGAGTTATACTACTTGTGATTACTTGATTGATCGTGTTTATCCTACTGTTGCAGGTATTGAAGCATTCATGGAGAAAAAGACTGAAGATACTGATACTGGTAAGAAAGCAAGTGTCAAGTATAACAGATGTCCGCCCCCGATCAATGAAAGTTATTCTCCCCGGAATCCTAACGAGGAGCATCTAAAAAAGGCAGTCAACATCAAGTTAAAGTCTGAAATCATTGATGAATTACCAGACAATATTGATGTTACATTCACAGCGTCTGACACTGATCATGAGTCTGAGTTATTAAAGAAAGTGGTCGATCAGGTGTTAGATATGGATGAAGAGTCAAAACTGGAGTCTAAATCTGAAAGTTCAAGTTCATCAGAAAAGAGTCCGAGTTCGCCGGTTAAAAGGGTTTACAATAAAGAATTCCTGTTATCAAAATCTAATTTGAATGAAGGACTAATCAAAGTAGCATATACTTTGAATGATTCAGACAAATTATATTCTGATGAGGAATTTCCAATAAGAAGTGTCAAAACTGAAATGATCAAACAGGTTTTCAAATTAACAGAAATTAATATTTCTGAAATAAAAGATTTAAATCTTCACGAAAAACCTAAAAAGTACACTTCAAGAGTTCAACAGAGATTGAACAAGAAAAAGGGTTACGGTTATGGTTCAGGTTATCGAAAGAAACCAAACCACCACGGTAATTTCAAAAAACAAGGTTTGGGTTTTAATTCTTCAGAAAATTATAAAAATGAGAAAAATTATAAACCAAAAACAAAATTTGTTTCAGGAGGAAGTTCTGAAGATGAGGAAAAGAAACCATTCTGGAAACAGTCCAATCAAGAGTTTCTTGCTGAAGTAAAGAGAAATGTGAAGAAGTTTGCTCCAAAAGTTGATAGAAGAATCTGTTTCAAGTGTCAAAAAGCTGGACACATTGCTTGGAACTGCCACGAGTTCAATTATACAAAACATGAAGTTTCTTCTAACTTTGAAATGAGAAGGAAATGTCTTGATAAATCGACTTTGGAAGTTGATGAAACTTCTAAACGTTTTTACAAAAGACAAGTCGATTTAAACAAACAAAAATGGGTTGTTAAGAGTTCAGATAGTAGTTCTGACAATGAATCTGATTCCATAAAATCAGAGGAGTCATCTGTTGAGAAAAAGGTTGAGAATTCCGTTCCAGAGGTGAATGATGAAAATTTTCCCAAGTTGTCGAAGGAAAATTTGAAGTTGAAGGTTGGTAAAACTGAGATTTCAGGTCAATTCTTTGCTGGTAACAAAGAATTTGATGCTGAAAAGGCGTTTAATGGAAAGGTTAAACATATTTTTGGGAAGATGGTTGATGGGAAGGTTAAAAGTGCAAAATATTTTTACAAATCAAAATATTGGTGGGATAGGTGTGTACCAGAATCTCCCAAGGCTGGTCAGGCTTGGGGGAAAGTATTTCCAAACTGAAAACCTGACTTGCCAGAGCTCCCAGGTCGGTAAGAGTGGAGCAGGAATCAGCATCATTCTTGAAAAAGATTTGGTTAGTAAATCTACAGGTGATATCTTTATATTGTTATAATATAATTTACAAGTGATTTGGGTTGGTAAGTGAACCTGCAAGTGGATGAAGAAAGTTTTCACTGACAAATGGTAAACCAAGAACATTAAGTTGTACTTGTTTTTTCCTACAAACGATTATATGGGGTTCATTACATTGAAAAGAGGAAAGAAATAAATTGATGATCTTACCCCAATTTTACAAGTGATAAAATCAACAAAACTTATTTTCTGGAAAAACCATTTGATTAAAACAAACTTAAGTGTTTTGAAATCACAATGGGAAAATAGTTTGTTGTGAGGTGGAGCTCTGATTGTTTATGCCAAGTGGATGGCGAATTGAAGCTTGAAAATCAGTTGTTAATTTTCTTGTACAGTTTGTTTTCAAATTTTCTTTGAATGTATTTTCATTTTAGGGGGAGTAAAAATTTCAGAAAATCCAAAAACATTTGAAAATTTGAAAAAGCCAAAAACATGATAAAATCAAAAATGAGTTTTTGTTGTACAAAAGAGGAAATGATAGTACATCAGTAGACGATCACAACATGCTAAAGAATTGGAAAGAAAAATGTGATAAACGGTCTCACTGATGATGTGCCTGTAGGTTTTTGCACATTTAGTAGATTGTGTCGAGATATAAATCTAAAATTCAAACTTGCTTATATCGTGGGTAACATCTCTAGGATATATGGGTAACCCCCGAAATCTTGTTTGAAGGACCCCTCTTTCTAAGATACTAGGTCTTTATGCTTAGTGATATTTGAGGTATTATCCCGGGACTTCTGATTTTGCGGAAGCAATGGCCTAGTCCCCGGAGAATACTTTACGCTTGCTTGAAATAATAGCCTACCCTCAGCATAAAAAATGATGAAACATTGAAAAATGTTAATCATGTGCTGTTGTAGAAAAGATCCTCTAAAGGGGACCCACCAAAAGTCGAAGCCGTCATCTCTCTGCTGAACGGAAGTTCTGACCTGAGCTCTCACGGCCTTCGCAATTTAACCCCTTACAGATATCATCTAGGTATACTCACCTGTAAGACTGAATATTGGGATCTGGATACGGGAGTATATTCTGAGGTGGGACACGCGAATAAGTTTAAGTCTCTAAAACATTAATCTTGTATCTGGAAACAGTTGAACTTTGTGTGAGAATTTAAGTGGATTAGTATGCTGACAATTTAAGTGAATTGTTTAGAACATAAAATGTTTAAAGCTTAAAGGTGTTGGTGATTTGTCTCAGAAACTGATATGATCCTCTTACACAAACTCACAAAAATATTTATATGTAAATATTTCTTTACTGTATTTCATTTCTGTTATTTCAAAATCCAAAAAGATTTTCAGTGTGTTTTAGCATAAATTTTGAAAAATTCAAAAAGATTTTAGACAGCTGATATTGAAAAGCTGATTTTCAAAATTCCGAGTGCTAAACATGACGAACAGGTTTGGGAAAGTTTGTTTGAAGATGTTTGAAACGAAAATGATATACATACAAGTGGTTCATCAGAAATTAACATGATAAATCTTTTTATTTGATACTTGAAAATGTTGTGTTAAGTTCAAGTGGTTAGCAGGGTTTCTATATTTGTTGTATCTTATCTTTGATGAAACTTATGTTTTGGGTAGAGAATATGCATGTGAGCCAGGTTGAGATATTTGAATCTGTGAATATGAGAGCAGAGTAAAAGCCAGACTACGATCCCAGCACCAGTTGAGGGGGAGTCTGAATGACAAAGAGCCAGGTTCTGATTCTGAGATTGCTGATGCTGATGAACCTAAGGAATCAAGAGAGCTGAAGAAATTAGAGAGAGGCAAGAGCCAGATAGAGATTCTGAAAGCCCGAAGACTGATAAAGACTGAAGACACTGAAGACTCGACACTTAAGACTCGTCAACATCCGAGGGGGAGTCTGTTGGTGCATACGTCTGTCGACTTCGTCTTGTATCGAGTCTTGTATTAGAATTGTTAGATCAGGGCGCGTTGTACGAGAAAATAGGAGGTTTTAGGGTGTGTTTGATCTAATTCCGCTTGAGTGGGTGATTCCGCTTGAAAATGACAAGTAACACTTTCAAGCGAAATCAACCAGGTTGATTTCGCTTGAACTGTCATATGTCACTTTCAAGCGAAATCCCATCCCTATATATACCTTCCAAGCGAGATTAGTAGTAACATTCATCATTCCGGTACCGAACTACTGCTGACGAGTCGTTTGATCTGTAAAGCTGTGATATTAATAAAACAAGACGATTAATAGTGAAACAAGCTGTTTTCAACGTCTGTTTCTTAGTTTCCGCCTCTGAAACAGACTAGAGCTCTTCTGATTGACTCGTTTGGGTCACAAATCGATCCTACATATATTTCAGCAAATCTCGAGGACGAGATTTAAAACAAGGTGGGGAGAATGTTCATTTCCAAAATTTTTATTTATATAATATATATAAAAACTTATTTTATTAAAAGGATGCATCATGGGTAAATTGACCAATGGAAATATGAGTTATTTTGGGCAAGCATAGGAACCATTTAATAATTAAATTATAAAAATCCATTATATTTGAACCTACTATGTTTTTTTATGAAACTTGGTTCAAAATGTAGATATAGATATTTTCGTTCTAATAACATATTCACTATTTTGTAAAACTTCATAGTTTAGACATTATACGCGCCAAATAAAGTGAAGCAGCTGAA
The DNA here is from genome assembly GCA_030545235.1 of Helianthus tuberosus. NCBI lineage: Eukaryota > Viridiplantae > Streptophyta > Magnoliopsida > Asterales > Asteraceae > Helianthus > Helianthus tuberosus. The sequence goes on from JARYGA010053484.1 coordinate 25,385, forward strand.
TTAATTATAATATATAATTAATAAAATAGTTGATAATGAAAATCAAATAAAATCATAATGCACGTTAGGTACTTGTGAAAGAAATTTATTCATAATAATACTAATAAATCTAAAATATTGAAAAATACATGAATGATTTAGGTGGGTATACGTTGAACCCCATAATGCCAAACCAAATAAAAAACATGAATGTAAATGGAAAGTGTCTACGTGTATGGCTGAGCTAAATTTTGAAGATATGTATGTGTCTTGTGAAACGTAGCCTCTAAGTAAAGAATTCAGGTATAAATAGGAGTTGAGAAGCCATTTGAAATGCACAGATTCTTCCCTTCTCACTCGATCTATTCTACATATATATGTTCCATATTTTCTTTAAGTATTACACACAAAGCCCAGCCTCGTTTTAAATATTGTAGCCCCTGATCACTGATACCCTATCCAATAGATGTAGGACCCCGTAATGTATGTCAAGGCTCTGCCTAAATTCGTTGGGGTTCTGTCTCGTGACGTAGGGATAAAGTAGAATTGGGCTATTATACATAAGTGTGAGTGCACTATATATTCTATTAAACAATCCAGGAGTTGTACCAAGATATATCAACCCTCCAAAATATTTCTGACACCCCTAATATATTTAGAATACCCCTATATGTTTTTAAATATACCTCATACGTGAAAGCCGAGCCCGAAATACCATATAGTATTAAAAATAATTAAAAACAAGAAAAGTTAAGTTGAGGCGGGCCGCGTAAGGTACCCCATAACCCTTACGTGGGCCGCGAGAGGCTAAAAAGGTGGCGCAGCCCGGTGCGGCCACGTGGCCCAACACCCGGCAAGTCTATAAGCTGACTCAGCCCAGCTATACGTTGACTGGAGGTCAACGCGGGCCGCGTAAGCCCTGCCTCTATGTTACGCGGGCCGCGACAAATCCAAACTCAGCACCTATAAATAGAACACATCGGATCTCAGTTGAATTCGTTCATTTCTTTCTTTCTTAAGCAAAATTCTGAATAAAAGGCATAATACTCGGGTATTATACCCCCCTAATTAAGCGAGGTTCTGCTCCGTTGTAAGTATTATAACCCCAGTTTCGTATTAGATACGCTGCCCGATTGATTTAGGGTTCCGTAACAACTGTCGTGGTTCTGCTCGACGTAGTTGTTGGAATACCGTCTCGGGGAGGGTATCATTAATATTTTCAAAGGGTTATGATACTAACCTATGTACATTTGTGTAAATTATAGATTAATCCCAGGAAACCCTTACGCGAAGTCTAAGATAGCAATGTAAGTTTATCCTCTTTTTGTAAATGCTTTTATATATTTTTACAAAACCTTAAATGTTTTACAATACGATTAAGCGGTGATTGAGTCTTTGTAGTTCTTCAATTACTGCCGGTATGTTGGGGTTTTGTATACAAAATTTACTACCGCGAGTAGTAAGTCGGGGATGACAGTTCGTTACCATTGGACAATGAGTTAGCCAATGTGTAATATGACCAACAAGTCAGGATTGACAGTACTGAATGAGTAATTGTGTAGACATAAACAATGTGATCGCTCTCAATACTGTTTTAATTGATAAAATGTTTCTTGATTAAACTGGAATTCACTCACCAGTATTTCCCACTGACAAATGTTTTTAAACACGTGTTTCAGGTAACACAATGTGAAAGCCAAGTAGTAAAAAGCCAGCTCGAGAGCACGGACGACTTGTGAAACTGTGGCTATAAAAGTTATCTAAAATACGATGTTTTAAACTCAATAAAAGAGGGTTTAACCCTATGTTGTAATAAGAAACTTGGGTTTTACCCATGTGATTATTAATATCAAATAAGGTGGTTTTACTCTGATAAAATATTTCCTAACTACGGTCCTGATGAAATTTCCGCTGCCAAATTAATAACTGATACCACCACAAACGAATGTTCGCAGCCGCCCGTTCCCGGGACAGATAAGGGGGCGGGGGTTGTGACAGTAGGAGGTCTTGTTAATGTGACACTCGACTATTTTGAGTCTGTACCATATAGTGTGACACGTGTTATTAATAAATAAAGGCAATATTTTCTTGAATATGGTGTTAATTGATGGTACTTGATGTGTTGGTAAATTCAAACTTGGTTAATAATTATGTTGGCAAAATTAAGATAAACGCTTATCGTGTAACAAACAAACTGCGAAATGAGCGTCGGTGACCGCCCGATTAATGTTAAAATCCTAAAAATATTCCGTTATGATTAAAATGCTATTTTTAATCATATCCGTGAGGAAAAATTTAGTAAACGCTTAAAAACACTGTTTTGCGAATTTAAGCGCGTACTGCGCGATACCGCGTGTATCTTACAAAATACAAACGACGCTGCCAGTCGAGGCAAATAAAATAATGTTCAGCAATATTGTGGTGAGTTAATTTTATAGAATGATAAAAAGTAATTTTAGACGCCTTAACACGCGAGATAAGATGCCCGGTAGTTAGTAAAATACATGTTTTTAGTCTAATTTATATAATATATGTATATATATGATATGTGTGTGTGCATGGATAGGTGGCGGCACATTGGGTTCCCACCTTTTCACCTTCGTGCCAAGTGTTGGGACTAGGAGCCTTGGTAATCATTTGAAATCATATCAAAACACCCACCACATGTAACATCCAACCCTAATTCAAGAAACTTTTCAATTCTTCCACACTCTCTTTTTCGGCTGAACATACCCACCACCACCTTCATTTCCATTTGTTGTTCAATTCTTGAAGAATTAAGCTTAATCCAATCTAGTTTCAAGTTCATTAGAAGATCCAAGAAGGTTTCTAAGGTGATTACCAAGAAGAACAAGCTCCATATCATCAAAATCTTGTCAAAACCCACCAAAATCTTGAAAGGTATAAATTTTACTTTTAAAAAATCTTGTTCTTGATTCTTGTTGATGATGATGATGGAAGGTTTCTCATAAACTTAGAATTCTTCACAAACTTGAAATCTAATAACAAATGGGTTTTTAAACATAATAAAAATGGAACTTCATGTGTGTGTATACATGGCCGAAAATGTGTGTATATTTGGGCTAGATATTTTGTTTTGATTATTAGTTGATTTTAAATGAGATGATTCTTGAAAGATTGATGCATGCGTGATCAAAAAGGGTTTTTAAGTAAAGATGATATGATGGATTATGAACATATAAAAAGTGAATTTTTGGAAGTATATATGTGCATATGAGTGTGTTGTGTATATATATATATACATGTGCATGTACATGTGGATTTTGTTTGTATGTTCATAATTGTGAAAGATTTATGCATGCAATTATCATAAGATGATGATTTTGAAAGGGTATGATAAAGATGGAATAAATCGGTAAATAAGCATGTTAAATGATGTTAAATGACATGTTATGATAATATGAAGTTATGTCTTAAGTTTGGTAGCATTGCATGTTGTACACGAAGCTTAAAAAGTAGTAAAATGGGTGAAATTTCATGATTTATGTGACTTAAAAGATATCTTCACTAACATGGATACTAGTACCATTTTACTCAGTAAATAACATGTGTTATGTTAAAATATTAAGTCGTGACGACTTGGGATGATTATGGTAAAATTGGTACAAGGCTATGCGTTAAAAACCGTAAAAATCGGCTTTTAAAGTGATTTTTGCAAAATTGTTATAGATCAGGTTGTAAACTGATATTTTTCTGATAAATACATGTATTTTAACTTATATTAAGTATCTATGATGTTTGGCTAGTCATATGTGACTTTCGACACCCGAAAACGTTACCGCAACGTTAAAATACGTATATTTCAATGTACGCTTTAATGGGTTGTTCAAGGATGAACTTTGTGTGTGATCATATATTATGTGGATATGAGTATCTACAATGTCATATGTTAAGTGTTGACATGATAGTAGGAGTTAAGACTATGCATGTACACTTGTGCGGTTGATACGATAATTTCGTTAAATGTCACGTTAATATGCAACTTATTTATCGAGCATGAGAATGATACATAGGTTAACTTGATGAGTAATTTCATGTATAAATGCTATAAAATGATAAAATATATAAGTTGATGAAATACGTGTATTCCGATATTTGATGATGTGTTCACGTTTATGTAAAAATCTTACGAAGCGCAAATCGTAGATATATTGTATATAAATGGGTGTGATAACGGATATAACATAATCAGGGTCACCAATAAAATCGTTCAAGTCGCAAAGATCTTAACCCCTCTTTTTACTGTTTTGTATAACGTTTTGGGGGGAGAACACGCCTTTAAAAGGATAATTATACGTTTTCGTATAAAATACGCCTTTGAATAAATTATAAATATATTTTTGTGGAAAATATGGTTTGGAAATGACATGTTATGTTTATGAGAAAAAATATGGTTTTGTAATTGATTGAATATAAATATGTTTTGGGGAGAAACAAGATTTGATTAATATATGGTTTTGTAATTGATTGAATATAAATATGTTACAGGGAGAAACATGATTTGATTGATATAAATAGATTTCAGGGAGAAACGAGTTTGATTGAATATATATTTGTTTCGGGGAGAAATGGGAAGGATTATGGTGTTTGGGGTAAAACGACCGTATTGATTTAAAAATGTTTAAATCTGAGTTGTGACGAATTTACTTGATCTCAAGAGAGTAAGTATCAGAATACGCTTACGTTTCGGTGGGGACATCGGGGAATTCGTAAAACGCAAAATATTAAATTTATCATTTTAGTAGGATATATATATTGTTCATAAGGCAGGCACCATAAGTGACCCATTGAGTGGCACTTTGCGTGAATTTAGTCGTTTAATCATTAATACCGGTATGCGAAGAATTGTGGATAGATCTATCGGGTTGACAACCCCGTCGTGACTGGTAGCTCCGTGTCAAGTCAAACGACGAATTTATATTCTGTTGTTAGTATATAGCTCATAGGCCTTGCAACCCTATGAATCTGAAAACTTGATGCAAAAATTTAATATATATAAATAAATCTTGGGAAGATGTTTGTGTGGAAGGTTTTTAGAGAAAACGCTTGCGATTAGAGAACTGACCCTTGGATTTTTGAGAAGGAATTAAATTGAATTTCTTAATTATATATGGATGTTTTGATATAAAACTCATTATAAGAAAGTTTTCCTTAAATAAATTGTTTACAATTTGAATTTGTGAACTCACCAGCCGTTGTGTTGACACTTGATTTTAACGTGTTCTTCGGGTACATAAATCCGTGTAAGGTCTCCTACCCAAGGATCTCACTCAAACAAAAATCACCAGGTGTGCGGAATCCACCTAGCAATCACTACTGTATGGTATTGGATCAAGAAAGTGTAGAACAAGAATGATGAAAATGATGAATGACGTCACACACAGTAGCCGTCAATTCACACACAACGACAATGATTAGGGTTTCTTGAAGAACGAACTTTCCACACCAGAAATCGCCCTGTAAAACATTTCACTAAGAGTTTATATACAATGGGAAGTCCTGACTACTAAAGTCAGGACATAGAAAGGCCCAATACAAAACAAAACCCTGACTAAACAATCCACCAAAATTCGGACTAGGTTGAATTCCTAAGTCCTGACCATGAAAACCCTGATCAACATAATAGTTTAACAAATTACATAAAAGACCCTTGAGTTTGAGAGCCTGCACTTATCACCCAAAGTGCATTTACAGACTCCCCCTTGATCAATGCGGGATCTTCAATGTAAAGCTCAAAATCTTCTCTTCGTTAACGCTTCGAGTACTTGCTGCCTGGTTTTTCACACAGAACTGCACAACCTTGATGATTGATCAGCTAACAATTGATCTTCTTCAAAGGAATGCAACGGCAGACGTCTTAGCTTCTTCAAATCTTCCATCTTGAGATGAACGATCCAGACGCACACAGCTTCTTCAAATCTTCCATCATGTGATGAACGATCCAGACCTGAAATACTTAACACCGGATTAAGAATCTTAACCCCGGAGACACACGGCCCAAACCTGGATTCCAAAAATAAATTCCAATACCCCAGAATCAACAATTGAAATATTAAACAACCAAGATTTAATAATTTGTATTTCAAAACACGATCATTCAGAACAAGTTACTTCAAAACTTATGCTTTTGGAAAAATATCACAACTTGGAACAATAACTTTATCGAACACTTTAAAATGACGAAGTTTCCCACACACACTTAGATGTACCTTGCACGACCGAATTTTATGAAAAAGACTTCTTTTAAGTTACCGAACCTAGTGTTTAACACCTTATTATAGAATGTTCACAACCCTTAGAGAATTTTGAAAATGATAACTCGCACATAGAAACAAGAAAGCAAAATCTTTTTGATGTTTTTCAATTTTTGACTGAAAAAGAAATTAAACCTACGAACGTATTTACTCTAATTATCTTTTTTGTGAAATCGAAGCAAAGGGATCATATCGGTTTTTCTGTCAATATCCAACACAAGAAGCATAGTTTTTCAGTTTAAACCTTTTAGAATGATATTAACAGTTCAAGACTTTCAACGGTATTGTGGTCCACATAAGCTTTAGCACGCTTTCGAACACTGTTTTCGAGATATGCGATTAAGTGTCTTAATAACTAATTCTAACTATGTTTACCCATCTCAGAATATACTCCTGTATCAAGGCTACCAAACATTACATCTTACAGGTGAGTATATCTGAAAAATCTTTGTATCCGGCCAAAATGCGATGCCTTAAGAGCTCAGGTTAGTGCCACCGCACAGACAAAGAGATGAAGGCCTGACTTTAAAGGTGGTGTACCATCGTTTGGTATCTTTTTCTGCATAATTTCGCAGTTTTTTTTTTTGCTATGTACCTGGTGGTAACATAGAATTGTAGTTTGTACATCCGGTGATGACAATTTTGAACAGATCATCCGGTAATGATTGTTGTGGCAGAAAAGAAATCCACCAAGACGGTTTGCGCACAAACGAAGCGCTTAGCAAAGCATTATACGAGGTCTAGGCCATTGCTCATGCAATATCAGAAGACCAAGTATAATACCCGAGAGATTTAACAAACATAAAGACCTAGTATCTCAGAAGTTTGGCAACTTATCAAACGAAATTATGGTACCAAGACCATATATCCGAGAGATGTACCACACAAGTTACGCAGTTCATTATGTTTATATACCAAAAACAGGTTCTTATTTACGCGTAAAACCTACCGAAGCAACGTATAATGAAGCTGTTACAGTTAACGGTTAATTTTATATATTACTATAATCCTGCACCTGATACGACTAACCGATGTACTATCATTTCCCTTATATCTCAACACGACTTTATTTTATATTTTTCAAATGTTTTTGTATTTTTCTTAAAATTTATCCTACAACTAAGTAAAATATTTTTGGATTTTTTTTGGTTTTTAATTTTTGGAAAGCGGAAAGAACTGTATAGTAAATGTTGGACCGTTCTACGACCTTGAAACGTCAGTTAAGGCAGTTCATTTTTGAGTACGAAGGCGGAATCAACGTAAACAAAGTCATAACAACTAGTTTCCTTTTAATCTTTCTTTTCTGATTGATTTTCGTGCTTTTACAATGTAATCTGATACAAATCCGTCAGCACTTCGTCTCATACACAATGACCAAGTCCCTTACAAATGACACACACATCATCTATATATAGACATGAAGATTTCGCTTGAAGATGTCCTTGAGATTTCAAGCGAAATCACATAACTTGATTTCGCTTGAGATTGGTTCAAGCGAAATTGTGATGATGTTTGATGAACCGATTTCGCTTAAAACTCCCAAGACACTCTTTCAAGCGAAATCCCTATCTAAGACATGATCTAAACCTAATTTCGATCCTGTTATGTGTACATTCAACCTATTTAGACACAAGACTTGATTATGACGTAATCAGCAGACATTTAGTGCACCAACAGACTCCCCCTTGGATGTTGATGAAGTCTTTGGCTTCAAGTCTTTGTGTTTATCATTCTTCAAACATTGTAAAAACTCTCTTCAATCTTTATCTGCAAACTTTAAACTTCAATCTCCCCTTTGACTGTTGATCCAGACTCCCCCTTTCACAGACTCCCCCTCTCGATATGCTAGAATCTGAGATATCTGGTTCAAGCTTTGACAATTAGCTTCCGTTGGGAATAATGAAGTCCAATCCTGTTACTCAACCAATAAACATTACAATTCTATCTTTTCAACATTAAATCACAAACTCAATCAGTTTTAACAATCTACTCAAGTATTCAGGTCCAAGTTAATGACCCGGATCACTTGATTAATCTACCAAGTCCAAATTAATGACCTTGGTTGATCTTTTGACGAATCAATACTGATTTTAAAAACATTTTTCAACCAATTTACACATTGCTGAAAATAACAAGTATCAAATTAATGAACTTGTTTTTGACTTTTCAAACAATTCAAATTTCATCAAAGTAAGCTCTCCTCATTCTTCAGTTCAGAATCTCCTGCATCTGCTTCAAACTACTGAGAATCCAACAATCAACTCTCCACTTTGGTTTGTCAGAAAATAAAGCAGAAATAAAATCTTTTTGGATTTTATCAAAGTGTTCTAAACTAAGAAATGAAATACAGAAAACTTAAATTGCAGAAAGTAAACAAAGTAAACTATTTACAAACATATTTTTGGCGAGCGTGTCAGGGAATCATATCAGCTTTCTGACAAATCACAAGTACCGTTAAGCTTCATTTCATACTCAGACTTAAACAATTTACCACGATTGTCGATATACTGATCCATCTTAAATTCCCACACAAGTTTCAATTTACTCAGGATACGAATTAGATGAATTATGAACTTAGCTCATTCATGTGTCCCACCTCTTGAATATACCCCCGTATCCAGAATCCCAATAATCAGTCTTACAGGTGAGTATACTACAATGATATCTGTATATAAATTAGGTATGCGAGGGCCGAGGGATCTCAGGTCGATACTTCCGTATACGCAGAGAGATATCAGCTTCGACTTTACGGTATGTCCCCTTTAGAGGATCTTTTTGCTTACAACAGCGGCGACTATCAATTTATTGTTTCATCGGCATGTTGAGGGTTTAATGCTATGTTTCAAGCATTGCAGAAAGCATTATCCAAGGACTAGGTCAGAACCACCGTTCAGCAGAAGTCCCGGAATAATACCCCAGACATCATTGAGTATAAAGACCTAGTATATCAGATTATGAGACCTTTCAAATGAGATTTCAAGGGTTACCTATATATCCAAGTAGTGTTCCCCACGAAATTCACAAGTTTGAATTTAGGTTTATATCCCGAATAAATCTACTAAATGTGCGAAAACCTATCAACACATCATCAGTGAGACTGTTTAACTCATTTATACTTTACAAATCTTTAGCATACTGTAATCGTCTAGCCGATGTACTATCATTTTCCCTATATACACAAGCTCTTTTTCAGATTTTATCATGTTTTTGTATTTTTGCATTTTTTACTGTTTTTGTATTTTCTGAAAATATAACCTATATACAAATATCTACTCCCCCTAAATACCAAAACAAGTAAAAATTCGACAAACCATTGCAGATTGTTTCTCGTCTTCATTGTCACACCCCCAAAATCCACACGCGGAGTACCACCACTTGGAGGCGTGACTGACCAGGATCAAACCACTAATCATATTGAACAAGTAAATAATTAAGTGAAAAAGTCCAACCAACACGATGAGTGTCCAAAACAAACATAGTTAAGTTATGAGCGGAAGCATAATGTTTTAAAACCAAATCATAAGTTTAGATATTCAAAGGTTTAACATGGCACACAGCTGTCCATGTCCCACAACGACTCTTCCTTGTGCAAGCTCCAGCTAAGTACCTATAGACCTGCAAAGCATGTAGTAACGAGTCAACAACAAGTTGAGTGAGTTCACGTTTGGTTGTCCAGTTTTAGTTATTCCGAAAACACAGTTTGCTCTTTACCAGCTATCCAGCCGTGGGGGTTACCCCATAGTTCGAAAAACGTTTATTAGTTACCCGTTCTTACGTTGGCTATTCCAGCCCGGCTCTATGGCCGTGGGGGCTACCCCATGTTTAATTCACCAGACTCATTACCATATCGACTACTAACGTTCGTCATGTTTAAGTGCCCTAACGTCTGTGTCTATCATCACTGACGTGCCATAGTCCATTAGTCCACGCCCGTCCTCTGCGGCACGGTGTGAGGTTTGTTAAACCTAATAGCGCTATTTAACTAATGACCCGTTCGCCATTGGCCTCGGCGATTAAGTCGATATAAAAGGAGGGACTTCGTTGATAGAGTTCTAGTCTAGTATAGTTAAATCCGTCTCATATTGGACGAGGAATCTATGTTCCTGATTACGTCTCAACAGGACGAGGAATCCCTATTCCTTAACCCATTCCCAACCCCTGGGAACCCCATGCTTTGTAACGGAGTGTGAACTCACCTTGGTTTGCTCGGCAGATTACACAGAAAGGTCAAGTCTAGCAGCTAGTGGTCAACCACGTCCTAACATGGTTATCACACATGTCAGGTTTAGGTTCAAGTAAGGCACGTATGATTACACATAGTTTAACAAATTGCTTCACGTATCGATCATGGCAACATAGTACATACATAGAACATTTTAAACGATATCAGTTTAACATACAAATGAAGCCCACACATAACCCTACGGCCCAAAAACAACAAACAACAAACTATCTTGTGCGACTCACTTGGGCTTTGAGGCCCAGCAGTTAAACGTATTTCATCTAGTGCGATCCAGCAAGCCTTGTGCGACTGGAGGTATAATGTGCGACTGACAAGACTTGTGCGACTAGGTTCCTTGTGCGAACAGTTTACAACATCCGATATTTATGTTAAACAGTTACAATCATTCAATTGTTTCTTTATTTACAATTATCACTTAACAGTTTCCATCCTAACAATTGTTCGATCAAACCAAGTAATTCATCAACAATTCATATGAATCAAAACATAAATATCCATCATAATCATTTACTAGTTCGATCATCAACACAATCATTTAACTTCTTTGGACATCTTTGGATTCTACGCCTAGGTTAAATCATGAACAGCATTTAACATTCATTCAGATAAATCAAATCATGCAACATAGTCAAACGGTTCAAAAATCATTCATCATCTCACCCTTTAATGCACCTAACATTCATAGTGACAACATTATTAAAGATGTCTACACGGTTTGATTCAGAAAGCACATGGCTGCCATTTACTTTAGTCAAAGCTATCCACTTAATTAAATCACTTATCTTCAATTCTATTAACTTGATACCAGCCATTTACTACATGATCTCATGAAAGAGCAGGGGTTCGGTCCAATCAATATCCATTCATAAAATCCCAACATGAAATACTATGTATGGATCCGAGATAGTGGATCTGGCAACCTATTATAATTTTATTGAATACAATAGCATGACTGGGCCGATTAAAAGCCTGATGACATGTACTGACATTCATGTGATTTACTTGAAAACCATTCGACCACACATTACCTACACATCAATTCAATCATAGGCTCACACCATTACCCACCAACTATTAATACATGAAATCATACATCAGATTAACTATCCATCAGTGACAAATCAATAAAACAAGATTTCATCATGCACATATGATAAGCATTTAAGTTACAGCATGTAAAACACTAACCGAGAATCAACAAGAGTGATCAAACAGTAGGACTCCGGCTTCGAATGGAAGAAAGAGTTGTCGTCGGGTTTCAAAAAGATATCGAGAGAAAGAGAGGTGTGATTAGGGTTTCTGGTTGTCAAAATCGTAGGCTAAATAAAACAAGTCCCATATTCACGTGATACTGGGCCGAAGCCCATGCTGATTTCACTGAGCCCATGCCATACGAAAACACTCAAGGTGTTTTCATGAGAGATTTCGTGGGTGAGGGGGTTTTCGAAGGGTTCCATCAATTTGTTTTAAATATGCAATACACTGAAACAATTATATAATCAACATACAATATATTATTAGCATTCACATATGATGCACCTGTATACCATATAAATCACATTATGATTTGCCATAATACACACTAGTAAAGTTGTAACAATTCGTGTCCGCAACGATCTACACAATTTAACGTGCAATAACACTAGGATGGAAATCTCAGAAACTCGGGTTGTCACATTATCCCCAACTTGAAAGAAATTTCGTCCCGAAATTTGACACGTACTCACTGAGGAAGCTAGTTAAGTTGCATGGTTTTCCTGGTTTTCCTGGGGTGTCACATCCTCCCCCCGTTGATCTGGAATTTCGTCCCGAAATTCCGTAGCTTCAGCCTCAGTAGTGGTTGTACCGGTTGCGAACAGTTGGGGATACTTTTGTTTCATCTGATCTTCGCGTTCCCAGGTGAACTCTGGGCCGCGACGTGAGTTCCAACGAACTCGAACGAGAGGTATCCTAGTGCGCTTGAGGACCTTAACATCCCGGTCCGTGATTTCGACTGGTTCCTCGACGAATCGTAACTGCTCGTCGATAGTGAGCTCCTTCAAAGGAACTACGTGGGTCTCATCTGACAGACACTTCTTCAGATTTGACACGTGGAAAACGTTGTGAACTGCACTGAGTTCTGCTGGTAAGTTCAGTTTGTAGGCCACCTCGCCTATTTTCTCAATGACTCCGAAAGGTCCAGCGTATCGTGGCTTAAGTTTGCCTTGTTTACTAAAACTAACCACACCCCTCCAGGGTGAAACTTTTAGTAGCACTCGCTCCCCAACCTGGAGCTCAAGTGGTTTTCTGCCCTTATCGGCGTAGATTTTCTGACGGTCACGAGCTGCCGCCATTCGTTGTCGTATCTGAGCAATTCGTTCTGTTGTGTCTACCACAAGTTCTGGACCAGTAATCTGACTATCCCCCACCTCTGCCCAACAAAGAGGTGACCGGCATTTACGCCCGTACAATGCCTCAAACGGAGCAGCTTTAATGCTGGTGTGGTAGCTGTTATTGTATGAAAATTCCACAAGTGGCAGATGCTTTTCCCAGCCGTTGCCAAAGTCAATTACGCATGCCCTAAGCATGTCTTCGAGAGTCTGGATGGTGCGTTCCGACTGCCCATCCGTTTGCGGGTGATAAGCTGTGCTCATATCTAGCCGTGAGCCAAAGGACTTGTGCATTGCTTGCCACAGTTCTGAAGTAAAACGTGCATCTCGATCCGAGATAATAGAAGTGGGCACTCCGTGCCTCGAGACAACTTCCTTAAGATATACGTCTGCTAGCGTGGAGAACTTATCCGTTTCTTTGATAGCCAAGAAGTGAGCAGACTTTGTGAGTCGACCCACGATCACCCAAATAGTATCGTTACCACGTTGAGATCTAGGCAGGCCAGTAACAAAATCCATGGAAATTTGCTCCCATTTCCATTGTGGTATCTCTGGTTGTTGAAGTGGGCCTGAAGGTTTCTGGTATTCCGCCTTGACTCTCGCACAAGTCAAGCACTTGCTAACGTACGTTGCTATGTGGGCCTTCATGCTAGGCCACCAATATGTAGTTTTGATATCGTGGTACATTTTATCCGAACCAGGATGTACCGAGTAGCGAGACTTGTGTGCCTCATCCATCACTAGCTCTCGTAGGTTGCCATACCGTGGGACCCAAATGCGTCCTGTGACGTAGTAAGCACCGTTCTCCCTTTTTCTAATCGTTGCCTTGAGCCACGTAGGGCTTCAGCCCTGACGTTTTCTGGTTTCAATGCTTCTACCTAAGCATTTCGTATTTGAGAAGGGAGACTAGACTGTATAGTAAGTTGTAAAGCTCGTACGCGTTTAGGCGCAGTGTCCTTTCGACTGAGGGCGTCAGCCACAACATTGGCTTTGCCCGGGTGGTATCTGATCGAAAATTCGTAGTCATTCAGCAGTTCGACCCATCGTCGCTATCGCATATTGAGTTCCTTCTGTTTAAAGATATGCTCGAGGCTCCTGTGATCAGTGTAGATAGCACACTTGGTGCCATACAAGTAGTGTCGCCATATCTTAAGCACAAAAACAACCGCTCCCAGCTCTAGATCGTGTGTAGTGTAGTTCTTTTCATGAACTTTGAGTTGGCGTGAGGCGTAGGCTATAACTTTATCCCGCTGCATCAATACGCAACCAAGACCCTGAATGGATGCGTCGCAATAAACCACGAAGTCGTCTGTGCCCTCTGGCAATGAAAGGATAGGTGCACTGCAAAGTCGATCCTTTAAGTGCTGAAACGCTAACTCCTGTGCATTTCCCCAACGATAAACAACACCCTTCTGCGTTAGTGAAGTAAGAGGCTGAGCAATCTTAGAAAAATCCTTGATAAATCTCCTATAATAACCTGCCAATCCCAAGAATTGGCGAATTTCCGTTGGCGTACGAGGTGCAGGCCAGCTCTTGATTGACTCTACCTTGGATGGATCAGCGTGAATCCCATCCTTGTTCACTACATGGCCTGAGAAATGGACTTCACGAAGCCAGAAGTCGCATTTTGAAAACTTGGCGTATAGCTTTTCTGCTCGAAGGAGTTCCAAAATAAGTCGTAAATGTTGCTCGTGTTCCTCCTGTCTCTTCGAGTAGATCAGGATATCATCGATGAAAACAATAACAAATTTGTCATGATAAGGTTTGCGCACCCTGTTCATAAGATCCATGAAAACCGCAGGCGCGTTCGTTAATCCGAATGGTATAAACAGAAACTCGTAATGGCCGTAGCGAGTTCTAAATGCTTGTTTTGGAGACATCCTCATCCCGGACTCTCAGTTAATGGTAACCTGACCTCTGATCAATCTTCGAGTAAAAGATCGACCCTTGCAACTGGTCAAATAAGTCGTCGATGCGTGGAAGAGGATAGCGATTCTTCACGGTAACCTTGTTCAGTTTGCGGTAGTCGATACACATTCTGAACGTACCGTCTTTCTTCTTCACAAATAGCACTGGAGCTCCCTAGGGCGAAGAACTAGGACGAATAAAACCCTTATCTAAGAGTTCTTGTAATTGCGTAGATAGCTCTTTCAACTCTGATGGAGCTAAGCGATACGGTGCACGAGCTATAGGTGCCGCTCCAGGAGCTAACTCGATTTGAAACTCGACCTGACGATGAGGCGGGAGGCCAGGTAGTTCCTCAGGAAATACCTCAGGATAATCGCGTACAACTGGAAAGTCTTCTATCTTTTTCTCTTTCTTCGAGGTGTCAGTAACAAGAGCCAGAAAGGCGGTGTGGCCCTTTCTCCAACATTCCTGGGCCTTAAGGAAAGAGATGATGCTCACCACAGCACCACTCTTGTTGCCACGAATCGTAAGAGGTTCATCACCTGTTCGAGAAACACGAACGACCTTCTCATTGCAGAGAACCTCTGCTCGATATTGAGGTAGCCAATCCATACCAATAACGATGTCGAAACCATCACAACGTTGGGGTCATTCCTAGCATCACTCTGACCAATCTCGAACACTCGACCCCTGGCACCATTGCCGTCGTTATTACCCCCGTTGTTGCCTCCATTGTTGTTCCCGTTTCCTTGGTTGTGGTTCTGATTCTGGTTCTGGTTCAACTGTGGGCAGTGTCTCATGAAGTGACCTTCAGCACCTCACTGATAACATCCCTTGTTACCCTGCTGCTGCTGCTGCTGATTCTGTGGAGCTTGTGGCTGCTGTTGTCGGTTCTGGTTTGCAGAACGTGAGCTTCTACAATCCTTGGCTCCAAGACCAAGCTTGCTGCATCTCTGACAATGATCTTTGTTGCACGGCCCGCTGTGGTGTAAATTACATCGATAGCACTTAGGGTGGTTTCCCCTGTATCC